>ML179822.1:20709-48438 GCA_004369135.1 Dendrothele bispora CBS 962.96 | reverse complement strand
ATCCTTGACTTACAAGGTCATCATGAAGGACAAGCGCACAAGTTCCTCCAAGCCAAGACACTCGCAGCGCAAGAACACCGGAAAGATCACGCTGGAAGAATTTGGCGACGCCGATGAACAAGAGCTGGCTCAGTTGGCAAGACGGGTTGCTCGTATGTACACCGCGTTTGACGACATGTATCCCAGAAATGGGGTTGTCATTTGGCCCCGCTTCGTAGAGTATTTGTCCAAGAGAGGGGATAAAACAGTCAATGAAGTCTTTGAACGTGTTGCCAATAACGATGGGAAGAAGGCCTTACTAGTGAGATGGGTACGTAGTATAAATGCTTGAGTAATTCTCCAATCTCTACTAAAGCTTTGTTCAGATGAAGTATGGGGCTGTTGATGTGAGGGGGCACATGCTTGAAAAATGTCGGTCCTGCGTCACGACTTTCTTTCAGATTCCTGGTAACTTGAAGCTGAGCCGAAAAGAAATAGTAAGATTTATACTGTTGTTGTTTGTCTGTTGCTACTGACCGCTGCTCCCAGCAATATCGGGTTGATTTTTTGCAGGAAAAACGACGCTTCCATCATGGAGATATAAATTTTGAGGAAGTAAGTGGTATCTTGTCATAGTTTTTTTTTTGTAAAAAACCAATCTCACCCTGTTTATCAATTTAGGAGACGTACAACGATTTGGCTCCTTTCAGAAACCCGCTTTTAGCTCTTGTTCTGCGAGAGAGCTATCTCATCTCCAACTGCGAACCAAATGAGCTGCTTGTCGACCTTCTTCACGAGAAAAGGGCAGTTCCTTTAGGTCTCATCGCCATGGCGGCTGCTATTGTATGATGTTTTTCCCTTTTTACACTTGTTTGGAGTTTCTCATTCTTACATAGGTCAACCACATCCTCACTGAAGTGTCAATGGGCGTGCACGTCAGACTTACTTTGAAAGCAGAGAATGTCGTGTCAACGTAGGCCAGCCATCTTTTCTTTTGTTTTTTCTTTGCTCATGGACATTATAAAATAGCTACCGATTGATGGTAGAAACTCTCCAGGGAATCAAGAAGTACTCACCTTCATACTTTTGCATGCTCTCAAAATCGCTATATAAAGACATGTATGTTTTGGCAGTGTATTTCCATCTAGTGACTAATTTTTTACAGGAACGCCGCCAGTGAGCCTGTAACAGTCAATACATATGATTACACCAAACTGGAAGGTATTGCTGGTGCAGCTGGTAACTGGAGCTCTGATGAAAATGATGGAAGCGATGGTTGATGATGGATGGTATTATATGGCTGCAGTGTAAATAAATATATGTACTAGTATTGAATGCATATATATATTCCCATTACCCATACAGAGATTCAGGATGCTGAGTGGATTTTCTGAAACCTGAGAATTACTATCCAGGAGAGTCTCTACCTGAAGAGACCTGAGGCAGCCTGAAGAGACCTGGAGTGACCTGGAGTGACCTGAGGTGACCTAGGCAACCTGAGGCAACCTGAGGCAGCCTGAAGTGACCTGAGGCAGCCTCAGGCTAAAAATATCGACCCTGGATCCCAAGGTTTTTCTCGCTTATGAGGTAGCGCTAGGGTTCCAGAGGTCACCCAGGCTGCCAGGGTAGCCTAGGCTTTCAAGATCTACCTGAGTCAGACTGAGGTATCCCCAGGTCCCTAGTGTTTTTTCTGATGGAGTCCTTCAGGGACAACAAGTTGTCCAAACTAATGGAGTGCGAACAAACTTTAGACCCTACCCGGCAAGGTCCGCACTTGGGGTTCACATAGCCGCCTTCGTTTTCGAGAGACTTGCCGTGAAATGTGCCCCCGCACTTGCAATCTTTCATAGAGAGAGAGCAGGAGACGCAGGGACATCGAGTAAACTAAAATGAGGACAACAAGTTAATAATGAAGAAAATATAGTGACGATATCGATACTTACTGGCTGGAGATGCTGGTTGGCACGCAGCAGGGTGTCGATATTGAGTTTGAAAGGTGCACCATAATCAGTGCGAGGAACATAGAATGGAGGTTCGACTGGCGATATAGGTAAAAGTCAGCGATATGGTAAGTCATGAACAACAGATGACTTACCCTCCTTCTGAAATACATGATATGGAGTGAGCTTATCTTTGTGAGCATCCCCATACTTCTGTTAAGAAGAAAAGGGTGGTTAAGAAAGGCAAATTATAATGAGAGTACACACCAGTGGTTCACCAAACGACATAGGATCAACCTCGTGAGGAGGTTTCACGTGTTCAAACACGGCATCCAGAAGTTTGCGGAGATCGTCCTTCGATGCCTTCTTAAGGATGTTGGACAGTTCGACATTAGGAGGTATGGTGACCTCCGGAGCTGGTGATGGCAGAAAGAGCGGGTCAAGACCATGCCCTTTGCCTTTGTTGGTTGTCGAGGTCGCAGGATCGTCCTCAACTGCCTGAGCGTTTCGCTTGTGCTTTAAAGCTGACCTTTCAGATGAGGTGGGTCCAGCGGTGGGAAGGCGAGATGGTGTTTTTGGCGCGGGTTTCTTCTGTGTTGTACGAAAACCTCGTTAGCAAATAAAATTAAATACCTAAAATGTAGAACAAGTACTCACCGAAGCTGCAGAGCTGGACGCGGGGGGATCCAAGTCCATGCTGTCATCAGGTCGAGTTTCAAGATCAAAAGTAACGGCCATGGAGAGAGGCGGAGCTGTCTTTTTCGATGGGACGTTTGCTGGTTTTGCCGTGGTTGCTTGTTTGGTTGGGCTTGCTGTTTTTGCCACGGCAGGCACGGAAGTCAAAGCAGATGCAGCGGCACCAACATTCAGAAGAGGGCCAGCTGGTCCAAATGATGGGGAGTGGTCATCACTCTGGAAAGTGTTACGGCGTCGGAGGAACTAGATTAGTTAGTTCCAAGATCGGGGCTTCGCAGATAAAGAAAATGGGACTTATGGAAGAAGGAGTCTCGTCAAGATGTGCGGCATTGAGAACGGACTTGTCAAGAATAAGAGGCTTGGCATATAATCAATAAACAAACATAGAAATGAGAAAGAGAGTTACGCACCATAGTAGAGGACATTTTATCTCGGTCCTCTTGTGACAAAATCCAAGCCATTGCCAGGCTATTTTTAAGGTGAGCTTCATCACCATAAATCCACTCGAATAGCTCGGATAGAGAGTACAAAAAGCCGGTGAACCAAATGGAATAGCGGTTAGTATGTTTTGGCAAGGACTGAGTTAGAACAGCCTGCCGATATCAAATGCATCAGTAATCATATCAGATAGAAAAGGAAAAGTGATACTTACCAATTGAGGAGCCCAAGAGTTTAACTGCTAGGCCAGTTTCATCGAGAGGGTTGGTTGTGGGCCGTCCACCAGGTATGTCTGCACATGCTCCAGGAGGGTGGTGTGAATGCTTTCGAAGAATTCAGCAACTGGGTGGTCGTGGAAGTATTGGATGTTGTTGCGGTCGGTGTTTTTGATCCAGGCGGTGTCGATCTCGGGGGTAAAACCTGCAGGGAAGGACATATTGCAGAGGGCGTAGGTACAAAGACGGTGAGGGAAAGGAAGAAAGAAAGTTGAAGTCGCAGGGACTTCACAGAAATTCTTATAAGGCCATAAAATGAAGGAGATTCAACATAGATTCAACATCACGTGTTGAATTCAACTTGGAAAAGGGCTTGAAATTTCGTTGAAGTTGAACATATGTCGTAAATATCGGATCTTGTGCAATTGATTAAATCAACGGTGAACTCACGCTTTGCGATATCGGAGCGATTCGGACGATTTCGGGATCCAATTGACATAGAGTTGCGATAGAGCCAAAGCAGTGGTTCTGGGTCACGTATAAGGGCGTTGATGGTGCCAAATAAGGAAAAACTTACTATATTGAGCCCAAAAAGGCGATTCCCGTTGTTTTTGAAGTGTTGTGGGTGTTATACCTTGCTGAGAGTTGACCGGGGACGGTCAAGATCTTTAGTTTGGGGGAGATAATACACCATGCAAAAATTCTCGCATTTTAAGCATCAATATTGTGACTACAAGTGCCGATATTGTATCTTTTAAGGGGAATAAGAGGACTGTAGTGAACCCTGAGCTGTCAGTCAAAGTGCAATATAGCTACTAAAGCTAGATATGGTGAAATGACTTCGGATTATTATTGATTCAATGTTATTATGGCCTATGCTAGTCTCAAGATTGTAAAAACCTTTGATATTGACTTGGGACTGATGTTGGTAACTACCGATATCGGGAGGAACATCATATCAAACGCTCGACTTGTATATATTGACACGATCCTAAGGGAAGGGGAAATGTTATGAACAGGAATCGAACCTACGGCTTGATGCCGAGTTGCCACAAAGCGTGCCACATAATGATCTACTTACTGATCAGACCAAGTCTGGGCTAGGAGTAACTATGCAAATTGAGATCGATGGAAATCTAGAAGGACCGATCATGGAGGTGTATAATAACCGCCTACCCATGTAAAACATCCATTAGATTGGCAATGATTGATGACATAAAGGGTACAACGGAGTTGCCACCTTGATCGAGGGGGTAAAAGCTGTAGATATTGGAGTCTAGAATGGATCGACGTCTTACTGATACACTGCGGGGATCGAGAATAACATATCTCGGACGCAAAGCTGTAGAACGGGCGACTGTAAGTTCCGATATTGTGACCCAAAGAATCAAATGTGAAGAACGGTTGAACGGTTGCAATCGAGCACGATCGACTACAACGTAGAGAACGAATATTCTGAAACAATGTAGTATTATACACGGACCGAGTACTATATCGAGTAGGACTATACCCAGTTTTGGTACTAGCGCATGGACAAGGACATTTAAATAGTTTCTTTTATTATATTTTGTCGGACTCTCAAGTTTAATAGTTTCTTATTTACAGTAGTATAAATAGGGTCGAACCGTCGAGGATTGGCGTTGAAAAGGCAGATTAGTACTGTGGACACGCAGCTGTGATTTTGATCATTCCCGGGGATATAAGTATCCTGCTTGATCAGACCAGTTGTAGTTCCGAGAACATCTAAACCTAAAATCGCATTCAAAGTCTGTTACCTTTGGGTTCAGCGCCCTATATTGATTGAACAAATTGTGTTATTTGACCTTTGATTGACTTGTGTTGTTATTTGACCTTTGCCATTGTGATCTTGTTATTTGACATTTGTTTGACCCATATTGTGTTGCCTTGAACTTGACCCATTGACCAATTGATTGCCTATATTTGTAGGGCTCAGCATGGATACAGGTATTTCCCAGGTACCTGCCAGGTTATCCGTGGGAAAACCTGCCGGATCCGGATATTTAAAGTATCCGGATCCGCAGGTAGGGATACTTCAGGATACAGGTTTGAATTTTCAAAAAATCACACATACCTGCAGGTACCCGGTGTATCCAGTAAGTATTTATTGTTGTTTACATTGACAGGAAATGCCGTTATTTGAGGTACATTAAGACCGAATAAATTAAAAAATGTATATTCAGATTGGAAAACATGACTTATTCACTAAGTATTCACTTTGGGACATCTCCCCACTTCTAGAAAATGAGTTTTGGAGGAAGGTCTAGAAATAAAAGTTGGTCTGGTTATTAATCTACACAAAGTGGCCCATGTCCCATATTTTTATACTTGACCTATTCCTTGTAGAAACATGGTGCCACAATTTCTAAAGAACAAAATAAATAATCAGGAAAGAATTTCTGTGACTACTTCTAGAAATGAAAAATGTACAGCTTTTCTTTATCTTTAAAATGATATATAACACAAAGGATTATGTGATCTGTTGCCTAAGATATACACAATTCTAGCTGAACCTTACTTGAACCTTATGAAAACTAATACTATTGACTTACTTAATAACAGGCTGTACTGAAATCAGACCCAGTGGTGTGTAAAAACTCAAATTATACACTCAGAATAATATATTATAGTCTATTCAGACTGATATTAATTAAAAAGTCTCTGTTCACCTGCGGATACCTGCAAATGGCAGGTACCCGCAGGTCGGATGCCCCGGATACAGGTTACCCGGTTGTAACAAATGGCCAGATACAGGTTTGAATTTTTGAAAGTGAGAAACCCGCAGGTACGGATACAGGTAATCCGCGGATGGATCCGTGCTGAGCCCTATATATTTGAGCCCCACATCCAAACCAACGAAACTTTGAACTTACCTACTACCTATATTGCTACAAAGACCTTGAAGGGTTCTGTCCTTTCAACTCGCATTACAAAACTTGCTAGATCGTATACCTATACAGACTCACTTTGTGGTGTTTGTTTTGGTGTTGTCTAGTCCCACACAGCAGAATAGCGCCATAGCCAGATATCGCTCAGCTTTGTGAGTCAGGCCCTGATAAACGATAGGGTGCTCGGGTGACTCATTTTGAGTGTCAATGAAGCCAGGGCTATCACGAAGTGGAATGATATGATTTGCGGACTCGTCAATAGTGTCGACCAATTTATCAATCCAGACAGTCGCCAGCTCTCGGGTGTGGCGAATCAACCAAACGGGAATGCCTGTCTGAAAGAGGTCATGGGCGGCATTGAGGTCGTCAACGAAGGCGCCCATGACATGCCTATCAACAGCGAAGTTGTGGTCCACATCACGAAGGTGTGGTGTGTAAACCGTTAACCATTTCCAATGCGCATGAAGTTCCAGGCATTGTCGTTGTAGACACGCCAGATGCAGGAAACTCTCTGAACGGGATGCTGGTAGATCGAGGAGGTCCAAAAGTTTTCAAATGTGATCACGTCCGTGACGCATGTAGTAATCTTGTTTCACATTGTCCGAACATTGAAGAACGTCGTCGAGGAGTCTTTGACTGAATTGTTGCAAACGATTAAGCAGCTGAGGCACGAGAATACCCATTCCGGTCCAAGGTTTGTTCTGGTCGTGAGCCAGAAAATCATCGTTAGTGGGTCGATACCAAGCTAGTTCAAGTTCATGATCAGGAAGAGTGGATGGAACCGAAATGACAGCTAGATCACCAACGGACGCATGGAACGGCTGAGGGAAGAATAGAGGATCATCTTTCCTGAAATGAAGATCCCAATGCATGGGTGTTTTACACATTTGAAGCGAGGGTGAGTATACGATGTCCATGTTCGGGCTGGTGACAAAGTATCCCAGATCACCAATCACCGCACCTGCGAGACCTTCAAAGGAACGAAGAGCTGTCAAAAGTTAGCGTTAGTACAGAGAATCACGCTCGAAAACTCACGAGCACCTGGCTTTGCACTATGTGTTACCAACTCGGGTTTTTGCATAGCTAGAGCAGCAGTGCCAAGAGGAGGCGTTTTTGCATGCCTGGTCAGCATTTCGTATGAGCTCGGGTCGGATCGAGGTTTCGAAAGGGTTTTCAAGGAATGGTTGGGCGTAACAACGGATCGGAAATAGAACTCGAAGCAAAGATCAAGAATCCTTGCAAAACCACAGCAGTACAGAATACCGCTGCACTTTAGCTGCACAGAATGCAGCTAGAGGAAAAGGGGACAGATACGGACGCGTGCGAAGCGGAAGGAAGGAGAGGAGGAAAGAGAAGGAGAAGGAAAGAGAGGAATTAGAACGTGAGAGTTTGAGGTCAAACAATCAGCTCTAAAAAACGGCTCTGACCGAGCGAGTCGGAGCTGAGCCATATGGAGTCACGAGCCATTTTGCTGACTCAGCTCGCTCCAAATTGGCTCAACTCCTCGGCTAGTCGGAGTCAAGCCGAGCCGCATGCAACACTAAAGACAGTTATGTGAATTTTTGCCTTATCACAGAGTACAATGATGCAATTTGAAGCTGTACTTCTTCATTCATAAATTCTCATCAAAATGATTGAAAATTTGGTCATCCATGGCCAGGATCTTGGGCAGCTTACAGGAAAAACTTATGGGAGGGTATTTTTTGATGTATTTTATTGCGCTGAGTTTAGAATCTAGATCTGATATTATTTTGGGTAGAAATTGCCAAGTTCTGGAAATATGATTTGAATATTAAATTTGTCATGCTTGGCTAACCTCAACAGGAGATGGGCATCTTTGATCAATACAAGAATTCTGCCAAATATGACAGATATTACAGGCTACATGTATAATTTTTAAGTGTATATTCTTACCTAGGGTTCTCACTCATGTTTTATATAAAAACTATGTATATTCAGCAAGGTTGAATGAGTTTTGAATTTTGACATCAGAAAAGATATAATTAACAGAGTAATGTTCAATTTGACTTGGAGTCAGTGAAAGGCAAAGTAGGGAAAGGTAAATGCTATTGAACAAGAGCCAAAATGAACACAAAAGGAATCAAAAATATATAATCACAGGTCACAGCTCTGAATCAGGTTGATGAGGAAAGCAGAGACAAAAGGATTTTCCTTGCTTGAAATGGAACCTAAAATTAGTGTAAAATCTTTGGGTTTTGTGATTTTCTCTTGTTCCTTTTTGAACTTTCTGTAGAATTTCAAGACATCTTGCAGTTCCCAGTCAATCTCCAATCTTTTCAAACTGGCTGTGAGCATTTGACAGCATGTCAGCTGCCTCACTGTATCTGCCTTGCATCCTGTGAATGTCTCCAAGCCTTTGGAGACACTGTGCAGCTCCCAGTTGGTTCCCAATCTTTTCAAACTGGCTGTGGGCATTTGACAGCATGTCAGCTGCCTCACTGTATCTGCCTTGCATGCTGTGGATGTCTCCAAGGCTTCGGAGACACTCTGCAGCTCCCAGTTGGCCCCCAATCTTTTCAAACTGGCTGTGGGCATTTGACAGCATGTCAGCTGCCTCACTGTATCTGCCTTGCATCATGTGGATGGCTCCAAGGCTTTGGAAACACTGGGCAGCTCCCAGTTGGTTCCCAATCTTTTCAAACTGGCTGTGGGCATTTGACAGCATGTCAGCTGCCTCACTGTATCTGCCTTGCATGCTGTGGATGTCTCCAAGGCTTTGGAGACAGTCTGCAGCTCCCAGTTGGTTCCCAATCTTTTCAAACTGGCTGTGGGCATTTGACAGCATGTCAGCTGCCTCACTGTATCTGCCCTGCATGCTGTGGATGTCTCCAAGCCTTTGGAGACACTGTGCAGCTCCCAGTTGGTGCCCAATCTTTTCAAACTGGCTGTGGGCATTTGACAGCATGTCAGCTGCCTCACTGTATCTACCCTGCATGCTGTGGATGTCTCCAAGCCTTTGGAGACACTGTGCAGCTCCCAGTTGGTTCCCAATCTTTTCAAACTGGCTGTGGGCATTTGACAGCATGTCAGCTGCCTCACTGTATCGGCCTTGCATCCTGTGGATGTCTCCAAGGCTTTGGAGACACTGTGCAGCTCCCAGTTGATCCCCAATCTTTTCAAACTGGCTGTGGGCATTTGACAGCATGTCAGCTGCCTCACTGTATCTGCATTGCATGCTGTGGATGTCTCCAAGGCTTCGGAGACACTCTGCAGCTCCCAGTTGGCCCCCAATTCTTTCAAACTGGCTGTGGGCATTTGACAGCATGTCAGCTGCCTCACTGTATCTGCCTTGCATCATGTGGATGGCTCCAAGCCTTTGGAGACACTGTGCAGCTCCCAGTTGGTTCCCAATCTTTTCAAACTGGCTGTGGGCATTTGACAGCATGTCAGCTGCCTCACTGTATCTGCCTTGCATCCTGTGGATGTCTCCAAGGCTTCGGAGACACTCTGCAGCTCCCAGTTGGTTCCCAATCTTTTCAAATTGGCTGTGGGCATTTGACAGCATGTCAGCTGCCTCACTGTATCTGCCTTGCATCATGTGGATGGCTCCAAGCCTTTGGAGACACTGTGCAGCTCCCAGTTGGTTCCCAATCTTTTCAAACTGGCTGTGGGCATTTGACAGCATGTCAGCTGCCTCATTGTATCTGCCTTGCATCCTGTGAATGTCTCCAAGGCTTTGGAGACACTGTGCAGCTCCCAGTTGGTTCCCAATCTTTTCAAACTGGCTGTGGGCATTTGACAGCATGACAGCTGCCTCACTGTATCTGCCTTGCATCCTGTGGATGGCTCCAAGCCTTTGGAGACACTGTGCAGCTCCCAGTTGGCCCCATTCTTTTCAAACTGGCTGTGGGCATTTGACAGCATGTCAGCTGCCTCACTGTATCTGCCTTGCATGCTGTGGATGTCTCCAAGGCTTCGGAGGCACTCTGCAGCTCCCAGTTGGTTCCCAATCCTTTCAAACTGGCTGTGGGCATTTGACAGCATGTCAGCTGCCTCACTGTATCTGCCTTGCATCATGTGGATGTCTCCAAGCCTTTGGAGACACTGTGCAGCTCCCAGTTGGTTCCCAATCTTTTCAAACTGGCTGTGGGCATTTGACAGCATGTCAGCTGCCTTATTGTATCTGCCTTGCATCCTGTGGATGTCTCCAAGGCTTTGGAGACACTGGGCAGCTCCCAGTTGGTGCCCAATCTTTTCAAACTGGCTATGGACATTTGACAGCATGTCAGCTGCCTCACTTTATCTGCCTTGCATGCTGTGGATGTCTCCAAGGGTTTGGAGACACTCTGCAGCTCCCAGTTGGTCCCCAATCTTTTCAAACTGGCTGTGGGCATTTGACAGCATGTCAGCTGCCTCACTGTATCTGCCTTGCATCATGTGGATGGCTCCAAGCCTTTGGAGACACTGTGCAGCTCCCAGTTGGTTCCCAATCTTTTCAAACTGGCTGTGGGCATTTGACAGCATGTCAGCTGCCTCACTGTATCTGCCTTGCATGCTGTGGATGTCTCCAAGGCTTCGGAGACACTCTGCAGCTCCCAGTTGGTGCCCAATCTTTTCAAACTGGCTGTGGACATTTGACAGCATGTCAGCTGCCTCACTGTATCTGCCTTGCATGCTGTGGATGTCTCCAAGGGTTTGGAGACACTCTGCAGCTCCCAGTTGGTCCCCAATCTTTTCAAACTGGCTGTGGGCATTTGACAGCATGTCAGCTGCCTCACTGTATCTGCCTTGCATCATGTGGATGGCTCCAAGCCTTTGGAGACACTGTGCAGCTCCCAGTTGGTTCCCAATCTTTTCAAACTGGCTGTGGGCATTTGACAGCATGTCAGCTGCCTCATTGTATCTGCCTTGCATCCTGTGGATGTCTCCAAGCCTTTGGAGACACTGTGCAGCTCCCAGTTGGTTCCCAATCTTTTCAAACTGGCTGTGGGCATTTGACAGCATGTCAGCTGCCTCACTGTATCTGCTTTGCATGCTGTGGATGTCTCCAAGGCTTCGGAGACACTCTGCAGCTCCCAGTTGGCCCCCAATTTTTTCAAACTGGCTATGGGCATTTGACAGCATGTCAGCTGCCTCACTGTATCTGCCTTGCATCATGTGGATGGCTCCAAGCCTTTGGAGACACTGTGCAGCTCCCAGTTGGTTCCCAATCTTTTCAAACTGGCTGTGGGCATTTGACAGCATGTCAGCTGCCTCACTGTATCCGCATTGCATGCTGTGGATGTCTCCAAGGCTTCGGAGACACTGTGCAGCTCCCAGTTGGTTCCCAATCTTTTCAAACTGGCTGTGGGCATTTGACAGCATGTCAGCTGCCTCACTGTATCTGCCTTGCATGCTGTGGATGTCTCCAAGGCTTCGGAGACACTCTGCAGCTCCCAGTTGGCCCCCAATTTTTTCAAACTGGCTGTGGGCATTTGACAGCATGTCAGCTGCCTCACTGTATCTGCCTTGCATCATGTGGATGGCTCCAAGCCTTCGGAGACACTGTGCAGCTCCCAGTTGGTTCCCAATCTTTTCAAACTGGCTGTGGGCATTTGACAGCATGTCAGCTGCCTCACTGTATTTGCCTTGCATGCTGTGGATGTCTCCAAGGCTTCGGAGACACTGTGCAGCTCCCAGTTGGTTCCCAATCTTTTCAAACTGGCTGTGGGCATTTGACAGCATGTCAGCTGCCTCACTGTATCTGCCTTGCATCATGTGGATCTCTCCAAGGCTTCGGAGACACTGTGCAGCTCCCAGTTGGTGCCCAATCTTTTCAAACTGGCTGTGGGCATTTGACAGCATGTCAGCTGCCTCACTGTATCTGCCTTGCATCATGTGGATGGCTCCAAGGCTTTGGAGACACTGTGCAGCTCCCAGTTGGTTCCCAATCTTTTCAAACTGGCTGTGGGCATTTGACAGCATGTCAGCTGCCTCACTGTTTCTGCCTTGCATCCTGTGGATCTCTCCAAGCCTTTGGAGCCATTGTGCAGCTCTCCATTGATCTTCAATCTCTTCAAACTGGATCTGGGCCTCTGGCAACATATAGGCTACTCCATTGTTTTTGTCTTGGAGGTCCTCAATCTTGACAAACCTCTGCCAAGGTCTTCCACTATTCTCTATCATTTTTTCTCTGACCTTCTGTATTTCACTTTCAGCTTCTTTCCAACTAGCATTCCACATCAACATATCTATTTTTTTAAGCAGAAGCTCATTTATCTCATATTTGCTTAGTTTTGAGCCATTTCTCAGAATGTTGTTGATGACCTCAATCACAAGAGGATAAAACTTTGTCATTTTAAAAAGAATATTTACTGCTTCAATATGCTGACTTGTGAAAGATCCACTATTGCTTTGTGAGTTGAGTATCTTCACTATGTTCATAATATGTTTTTGTATTTCCTCCTGTAATTTTATCTCTCTCTCACCATCAGCAATGTCTTTCAACCAACCAAGGTAAAAATTTTCCAATGACATAACCTCATCAATCCCAATTGGATACTTAGTTTGTATAAACTCTCTGGTAGGAACCAGCATTCCTATATTCCCCTCAGAGTTTGATACTAATGTACAATCCAGAAGCTCTATCACTGATACTTCAAAATTGTTGAGATTTGGTAACATCTTATCCAGGTTATTAACCCACATAGGTATTCCATTAGGAAGATATGAAATCACAGATAGTAGTTTGAGGGCATCTTTATCAAGAAGATCCACTGAAATTTGAATGGAACATTCTACACTTGTCCACCGACTAGGGACACCTTTACCCTCTACTAGTACAGATGTTCCACAATTTCTCCACATTTTAAGCAAAGATTCAATTGGAATTTTTGCCCTTTGTGCCATCAGTTTTACTGCTAGTGGAACACAGTCTAGTTCTTGCAGCAGCTCATCAATTTTCTCTAAGCTCTGTGATTGGCTGAATTTGTCTCCAGCAATTGCAAGAAACATTTGTCTAGCAGCCAGAATAGAAAGGGGTGGTATTTCTGATTCTGCTCCAAACTCTTTCCACTTTATGTTTTTAGGAATATCTCTTCCCCGCATGGTTATAATGAAAGAAATATGTTTGAGTTTAACTAGCTTTTCCAGAAACCACTGAATGTCAATTCTTTCCCCTTTACTATTCCAAGTTGTTTCAAAATTGTCCAGAATGAGAAGTGTGTATTTGGTATTTGTTTGGAAATACCCAAAAAGTATCTCTCTCTGACCTTTTCCTTCCTGGCCTGGAATCTTCAAACACTGCATCATCCCTTGTATGAAAGAGGCCATATCTGGTAAGATGTCACAAGGAATAAAATAGGCTCTGTCTTCATACTTGACTTTCAAAACCTCCTCTTCCTTGATTTTGAGAGTCAGAGCAGTTTTACCAATTCCTCCTGGGCCTAAAATAGCAAGAAGTGCTTGTTCATTTTCAATGATATAACTGACTGCTTCCTTCACTAAATGATCTCTGCCATAAAGCATTGTTGGAATAGCAGGAGTAAATTGTTCAAGTTTGCTGTCAATTTTGATGAATCTCAACATGCTGAATTGTTTGGCAAATAATAAACTTACTCAGATGTAATTCTCGATTGATCATTTGTCTGATCTCCTTGTACAATGTGGACATTTATTTGATCTCTTTGTACAACATTGATGCTCAAGTCACTAAAAGTAGACTGCTGTGTATTGTTGAAAATTCTGGATGCAGAAGGTTAGGTCATTAGTGGTAGCTTTTATGCGAAATTCTCTGACCCGATATCAGTTGGATTAGTCATATCCTCTTACTAAAGACTTCGGTAGTACCGATCAAGGTGAATGATGCGAGGAATAAAACAATCCAGATGCATGTGACTGTGTAATTCAGTTCTTGTAAAATAAGGTTCCAGCACATCGGAGTAATCCTTATGAATTCAAACTCCACTGACTTCATAAACCATCATTGTCATCAGACCACCGCCTGCTATGTACTTGCAAAATTCTTGAAACACTTAGTGGTCTGTATTTCCCATTGTAATTTGTGGGTGTGCCTCATGTAGGCCAACTATTTTTTGGAAACACCGTCTTTCCTCAAACTGCCCAATACCACTGACTCAGACTTCCACTCCACAAAATCAGCTTCCTCAATGTGGCATCTGGGGCCTAATGGGACCGTAAAATGAGTTTGAAGGCCTGACCTGTGATGTAGCTGGAGATCTGGAATCCCGGTGGAGCCTTTGTACACTTGCATCAATCCCTACATCATCAATTTTATGTTCATGAAAGATCATTACTGCACTGTACTGTTCTTGCAGTAAGTATACCCACAGTGTCCTACAAGGCCGGATTATACATGTTACGAGACTTTACGAAAGTATCGTTCCTACACGAAATTTCCAGCCCAAGTCTGTCATCGATGTGGTACTGTTTCAAGGATCAGAAGCTTCCAACGAATTCCTCGGTCCGATGACCGTGAATTGCCACCCTTGCTGTTTACAACAACTTGCCTTACGACTTCATGATCCTGTCCGGACCTTAAGGACAACCCGGAAATCTTGAACTCAGGACAAGTTGTCGTAAACAACATGTTTACGGTTAAGCTCTGTCAGGCTTAATTCCAGGTAAAGCAGCATTCAACAATTGTTAAGTTGATTCTTGCATTTGCATGATACATATTGCCACACGAGATAGGTTCATCATATGATTCATGTCTGAGAACACTTGTCAGAGTCATTGAAATAAAGTGGTAGGAACAAAAAACCTCACTTATGTGGTATAAGGATGTATCAGTCTATCAGGGACGATTCCTTGACACCTCACCAGCACCCCTTGAAGCCTAGTGACGCTCCCGAGATGTGGCGTTCGACCTTGTGAACTATAACACTGTTGGATGCGACATGGACTCTGGGTTCAAACAGCATGTCTTGTACTTGTTGTAGAAGTTGGTACGAACTTGTGTTGTACTTTTTTTCAGTAGCCGTTGTCTGTGATGACACAGGGTGATTCTCAAGCCCCAAAAATGATTTACGATGAGCTTCATCCCGGGACGACTAATGAATTTAAATAATTACCCAAAAGTACGGATGCTCGTTGCTCGGCGCTCATATGCGCACGAGAACGTTGATTGCTGCGCTGCGGACGGGTTAACGGGGTTTTCAGTGGGAAGCTTCAAGTAGTATATCTCCGAGATATCGCTGAAAAATGTTGATTTGAATGATTAATTCAACAACACATTGAAGGATAAATATACCTCATGAACTGGACGATCACCATCAGCGTCGATTCAGCGAGTAGTTTTAGCGCTTCTAAATTTATAAATTCCCAGTAAGTATCGCCGGCCGTACTTACCAGGCAAGGAGTTTGAATGCAGATGTAAGCTCGTGAGTAGACCCATAAATAACGAGTCCTTTACCGAAAATTGGTGGATACCGCAGGCACAGTACGCACCCTGCACGAAAATAAAAAGGAGTTGCTTACAAAGCTGACGACGATTGGCTGTGCACGTGAATCAAATGCATCATATTCTGATACTCGAGCTCTTTGGAATCCCCACCGTCTTTCTTTCTCTTCTCCCCTTACTTTACGGTCCTCCCCCTTCTCTCCTTTTCTCAAAGACCCTTACGCACTCCTTCTAATTCTAATACAACGCTGGTCGTGTCGGGTTTCTTTCTTTCAGGATCTTGGACAAAACTACTTAACTTACTGACGGACAAAACGGACGCATATATTCCACACTCAGCCTCTTGACTTGGGGGACAGAAATCTGCTGTTTTTTCATCTTTCATTCTGCTAGATCACTGTGAAGAATGCCTTCGTTCTCGAATTTCTTCTTGGTTTGCGCGTGTATAACGCTTTTACGATCATTTGATTCGTCAAGTTTTGTTTCGGCGTCTCCAGTTCCAGAGATGCTGGCATCATCAGGCTTGAAGGCGAGAAAGATACCTGGAGGTTACTCTATACCATTTAAAAGAACAAAAGGCAATTTGGGGAGGAGAGAGGCTAGGAACACGAAGAGGAAAAGTGCAGGAGGTGTGCGGAGGGCTGTAAGCGGAGAGACTGGGCTCGGAGACAATTCCGATTTGTGAGTGTTTTTAGTGTGCTCGGTGTTGTAGCTTTTCCTTACTCATATTTGCTCGCAGACTCTACACCGTTCCCGTTGAGATTGGAGGTGTCGTCACTGCTGCTCACTTAGGTTCTATCCCTTCCAACTATCAACGTGTTAAATTCTCTAATCATCTACTATGCACGTCTTCTAGATACCGGTTCTTCCGACCTATGGATAACTTCCGACGCTTGTACCGCTACGTCATGTAACGGTGCCGCAACCGCGACTCGATATACCATGTCCACCTTCAACGACTCTGGTTCCTCCGTCGTCATGCAATTCGGTGACTCCGCCACTGGTACGAGCGCCTCTGGACCTATCGGTTTCGACACAGCGACCGTAGCCGGTATCGCTATCCAAAACCAAGTTTTCTCAGCTGTGAACACGACGGACAACACTGTCGTCAAATACGGTGCCGCTGGGATTTTCGGCTTGTCTTTCCCCTCTGGATCTAAAATTCAAGAATCTATCGTCACGGACCGATCGGGATCGTTGACGGAGACGGATGATTTTGTGACGGGGACGTACCAGTATGGACCTTTGTTGGCGAGGATTGCTATGACGAACGCTTTGGACATGCCGATGTTTGCTATTGAGCTGCAGAGAGCAACGATTGATGTCGGTGGACAGGACGGTGTGTTGACGGTGGGCACGTTGCCGGAAGGTGTAGATAACAGTAGTTTGACGTGGGTACCGGTGAGGTTGTATAAGCCAGATGAAGGTGGTCTGAGAGCACCCACTTTTGCTCCTGATGAAGTGTATCCTTTGTAAGCACTTTTTTTTTAATATTCCTTCTGAGATGGACTTTTACTGATTGACCCTCTATATGCAAACAGCCGATGGGAGATTGACATTGACGGTGTTTTCTTGGATGGCAAGAGAGTAGCTGACTCTACGATCCCTGCAAATGGTGTCAGCCCTTCAGGAATTTCTGCTTTAATAGATACTGTGGGTGTTTTGCCGCTGTTTCTGGGTATTCTTATGGTTTACGAATTACATGTCTTTTCTTGCGAACAGGGAAACTCACTTCTTCGTGGTCCTTCTGACGTTGTCAACAATATACTATCTTCTGTCTCGACGACCTATGACCCTACGAGGTCCAACTCTGCCGCTACGCTTCCATGTGATGTTCCGCATACTCTCGCTTTCCAGATCGGTGGAAAGGTGCGCATATATTATAGCGTTCTTACTTCATGTTCTTTACTGACGGACGTTCTTTACTTCATTATTTAGATGTTTCCCGTTGACCCTAGAGATTTTATTGGTGAAGCATCTAACGACGCATCGACCTGTGTAGCGGATAACCTCGTCGCGACCGATCCTCCAAGCTTGGGAGCTTTGTTCAGGTGGAGTCTCGGTGATCCGTTCATGAAATCGTCAGTCGCTATTCCTTTTGTACTCCTTGTCTCTTTTTGTGTTTCGTATCTAAATGATATCCACTGATATATGCGTTGTTTTAACAGTAACCTGGTCGCTTTCCATTATGGTAACCTTACTCACCCCTCTGTCAAAGACCTAATTAAAATACCCCAGAATTCCCCCAGTTCTTTTACTGTCAGCTTGATTAATTGCTCGAAAATGGTACTTGGCAAGGCAACTTCGAGTGCAATAGGCAAAGGAGGTGTGTATACGAGTCTTTTTCAGGAAAAGGAAATGCGTCTGACACAAATACCCTCACGAAAACAAAGCTCCGGGCTTTCAAACATCTGTTCGCCGCATTCGTGTCACTCCCGAAATCGCTGCCCGTATTCGTAGAGGAGAGGAAGTCAGTCCAGATGAGATTGCAAAGGCTTCGGCGGAAATGGATGCTAGAGAAGAGGCAGAAAGGGATGGCTCGACCGGTCCTACCTCGGAGGGCAGTTCGACTTCAACTTCAAGCTCGAGGACAGTGACACCCGCTGCCCCGACATCAACCAATGAATGGCTCCCTGAATCGGTAACTAATCCCAAAAAGCGTGCAAAGGGTAAACGAAAATGACCGGGTAATGTTAGGTGAGTTTTTATGGTAAGATGCACTTGTGTTAATTCATTTGACTCCTAGAAGCATGGATCTCGTTTATGCATACATAGTTATGTACATTGGTGAGGCTGTAGTTATCGCATACTTTATCAACAGATATTTTGCACTACTCAATGGGATTGACACGGCCAGGGCTTACAACACATGGTATAGGTCGAGACTGGCAAACGTCGCAGCTATTATAATCGAGTTTGTAGACCATCGCAGTCTCGTCTATACCGATGGCGCGTTTACGAGTGACGAGCTCTCCAGGGTCCAAGATTTTGTCCTCTTGTTATCATTTATCTCATCTTGACGCCCGCATGGTTGGAGATGAAAACCTTGATTCGATCTCCAGTTTGGTTCATGACGTAGACTACGTCTCCCTCATCACTGACCGGTACGGTGCGAGGAAGGATAGTCTTTGACAGCCGGAGGGTAAGAGTGACCAGAGTCAATGTCGGGTTGGTGACCATGGGAAAATTGGGGAGATTACAAACGTAAACACCCTCTCGAACGCGAAACATGAGATTCTTGTATACGAAGAAACGGCGCTTGTGGTCAAAGCCTTTGAGAGGGATGGTACCCGGCTCATGGGCAACACCGCCCAGCTCGAGAGTCTTAAGAAAGTTATCGTCGTCCCAGTCATTGTTGTCATCAGGATCAGTGGGACGTAGCTCGATCTGCAGAGCGTCCAGTCCCTTGGTGAGTCGCCGAGTTCTGACATCTTGGTCATTATTCGAGAATGGATGGTCACGTCCGGCAGTCAGGGCGGATTCACCCTTGCTATCGAGTTCAATGGTATTTTTCGCGTTGAGAGGAGTGGGTGTAACAAGGGCAACAATCAACTAGGGAAGTTGTCGTTGGTGAAGTACTGACTGGGGAGAAACTCGCGTGGAAGGAAGGAAGGAAGAATCGATAGCCATATTGACAACGACAGTAGTGCCAGATTTTCAGACGGACGTAGCTCTCGAATTTCATAGATCCAACGACATCGCGTATAGAAGGACTGAAGTATTGGAAGTAAACCCCTAGCGAAGGGGTTGTGGTCGGTGAGGTGAAGTCCATCATTTTCCTTCAACTGGCTGCAGCTGGACATACCACTGTGCATGAAAATCGCAGGACAACCAACACTGCTCGCTCCCAAAACTATCGAAGAGTCCTTCCTGAGGAAAACCTGGGTCGAGTTGCCGTTGGAATCTCGAACTACAACCAGTAGCTCGAGATTCGTCATTGTCCCATATAATGCTGTCACGTACTTCGGTGTTCAGAAGGATCTTCCATTTAGGGTGCTACCGCTCTATTCACATGCAATATGTTGCCCGAATACTGTCGTCTATGCTTTCATTAATGTCATTTCTCCCCAATCGAATCTCTATACATTCATTCGCCGCCTTTGCACTACGTCGTTATCACGCCCTTGTTGACATCTACTTTCCTTGGGGTGCGCACGGACCTCCGGTAGTACTATAAAGGCTTTGTAACTCGTAGTAGTAAAAACTACCTCTCTGTTGGTGAAGAACTTCGAGCTCGAACCTGAGTCTACATATCTGAGCCTCCCTTGCAACCATTCGAGCCTTTCGAACGACTTCATTTGACTTTCAACAAATTCGGACTCTCAAATTCTCTTGCACTAGGCCCCGTCTCTAAATCATTCCGTACTCTACTGTCGTCTCCCGACTTGACTTCTCTGCAACCCTCGTTCGGGCTATCAACTCTTTCTTCAATACCGTGTCCCAAGTTGGAAATAATACCGTTGTGCTTTGCTCTCTTGCTGCAGTCTATTGAAACATGTCTGGCACCCAGAAACCTAGATATCTCCACAGACGCGCAATAGTACCTGCCAAGACTCTCCTCCTTGGAGGGCATATGAAGAAAGATGGTACTACTCTCCCTGATCTCGACAATGTTCAAGGGGATGTTTATTTCATGTTTCCAAAGGTAGGCTTTCGGTTTCTGAACGCTTTCGCCTTGCCACTGACTGTAGCGAACAGAGATGGCAACGGTTTATGTTCTTCAAAATCAGCAACGTCACTCAGTTTCAGAAAGATCTGGATACCTATCGCCCCAAGATCACAAGCTCTTCACAGACCGTCAAGGATCTAAACGAAATTCATGAAAAAGGAGGAGCCGATCTCGACATCGTTTCTTCTGGAATCGCGTTTACTAAAGCAGGGCTAAAGACGATGGGTATCGAGCATCAGCTTGGAGATCCTCATTTCGACCAAGGGTCTCTGTACAACGAGAAAAAGGAGCTCGGAGACCAGCGCCAGTACGACAGCGTTTTTGATGGCGATGGTAACAACCACGGTGTCATTTTGCTCACCGCTGGAAGTGAGTACAACTTTTCTGTACTTCTCTTGCTGCATCAATTGATGTTATCTTTGACCCGGATAGAGCAAGATACATGCAAGACGAAGATGGATGAGATCCAGTCCATCTTCAAAGGTTCCATCAATGTCGTGACCACCTATGAAGGTCGTGTTCGTCCGGGTAATGGTGAACACTTTGGATGGAGAGATGGTATTTCCCAGCCTGCATTAAAGCATGTCGCATCCCTTCCATTTTTACGCTGTTTCTCGTTCATAACACACCATTTTTTTCCCCAGGGGTATCGGACACTCTAAACCAGGCCAACGCATTGTTAATCCGGGCGTCACCATCATGGGATACCCCGGTGATCCTGTTCACAACAACAATGCGATCGCGCGTCCTGGATTCACTAAAGACGGATCTTTCATGGTATTCCGCAAGCTCGAACAGAATGTGCTTTTTCTCGAAGATTATGTCAACAAGAACTGGCTGTCTATTCCAGCTGAGCCCACGAAAGATGTCACACTTACCGAAGCACAGAGGAAGAAGCTATTCGCCGCGCGGATGGTCGGTCGTTTCAAATCGGTGAGTTGGATTGAAGGAATTCTGGGCAGATTCATGTTGAGTATTCGCTATAGGGAGTTCCGCTCGCCCTCTCTCCATATATTGAAGACACAGCTTACTTGGATCCTGAGAAGATCAATAACTTTGACTACACCGAGCCTCAAGGACGTTGTCCCTTTTCTGCCCACGTCCGCAAGACGGCCCCTAGAAACTTGCAACCGGTCGTAGGTACAGAGTACCTCGATGCTTCCATGATCGTACGCGCAGGGATTCCCTATGGTGATGAGGTCCGTGATTGAAGCTCTCAGCTGAATGAGCATTAAATTCCTTTGACCTACACAGATATCGAGCCAAGAACGCGAAGAATGGAAGACATACACTGATGACCAGAAAGAAAATGCCGTCTGCCCCCGAGGACTTCTGTTCGTTTGTTACCAGTCCTCCATCGATAATGGATTCTACCGTCAGACTACTGGTTTCGCCAACAATGACTTTTTCCCTCTAATGGGTCTAGTGCCTCAAAAAACTGGTTCGTAAAAGTGAAATCTCTGGTTGTTTGCGAAGATTGCTGATAAGCTCTGGAATAGGACAAGACCCTATTCTCGGTGGACCGAAACCCGTAACTGGAACTTCGGGAACTACTGATATATTCCAAGAAGGGGAGGTTACACTCGACCTCATCAACAACCATAACGAGAAATACGAAGTCGCTGGAATTGCGAAAAAGGTAGTTGAATCGGCAACGTCGCTTGAACAAAAGTTCTTTGTCACTTCTCGCGGAGGTGACTATTATTTTGTTCCTAGTATCAGCACAGTGAAGAGTTGGGGCGCTGCAGCTCAGTCGAAATAAATATTGAGAGTCTTGCCATATGTCCAAGTCTTCAGGTGTAATGCGGCCTTCGGGAGTGACAGCGGTTGCTTCGATAAACATGAAGCCGAAGCCGCGAGAGACGATTCCACCGACTGAAAATACATGAATGAACTTTGAACGAGAAAAAAAAGAGTAGAACGCATACTGTGAGCCATGTGCCAAGGCGTAACATGTCCGTTTTCTGCGGAATATTGACAGAGAGGAGGAACCTGTATGGCAAAACTTCAATTAGAAAAACGATGTCCCAATTTGTCAACGGAGATACAGAAGCATACAAAAATCCTGTTTTGGAAGGTCACATCTCTAATCTTAATTGGCTGAGGGACCGTTGCAGTACCCGAAGGGGGATCTTTCAGAGGAAAGAAAAGGGGACACCAGGAGCAGGTTTGTTGATGATTCGAGCAGGCATATTGTAAAACAAAGTCGATGGAGAAAGGGCTTGTTGCTTGTTTGTGGTCAAAGTACATCCTCATTTAAAGGATGGAGATGAAATGCTTAGTGATGGAGACAAAGTTGCTTGCTAATGCTGAACAGTGCTACTTTCGAATTCAGACTATTCGAGCGCTTTCGCTGCAGCGTGGATGATATTTAAGCTGTGTCGGAATCGGTAAAAGGAAATAAGTTCAGGCTGAGCCGTAAGCAAGTCGAGCTGTTCTTCGTTCATCCATGTAGTATGATATTTTTCCGCTTGAAATGAAAGAGTTGGATTTCGCTGTGGGCCTAATGACGAGGGTACTTGGTACTTACGCGTACTCCTTGATCCTGATAGCCATTGTCGCTAACGACATCCTCTTGTTTTTAGATATTCTCGTGATTAAAAAACTATGAACGTACTCATAATTGCTTGTTTTGGTCGGTTAGTATGATTGGCATAGAAAGAAGGTTGTGGAAGAGCAAAAACGCGTACGCGTTGTTTGTCTCAACAACGACAAACAGAGATTGGCGGCTCGGAAGAATCCGACCGTTAGCTATTTTGGATAGCGAGGTTACACCTTTTCATAGCACAATCTTCTTGTGATGATAATTGTTTCAATGGTGGTCAAGTTTAGACTGTCTGAGGCCGATAGAAGTAATCCAGCCTTTGCATCCGTAGAAAGAGCGATCTCGAACTACAACCAGTAGCTCGAGATTCGTCATTGTCCCATATAATGCTGTCACGTACTTCGGTGTTCAGAAGGATCTTCCATTTAGGGTGCTACCGCTCTATTCACATGCAATCTGTTGCCCGAATACTGCCGTCTATGCTTTCATTGATGTCATTTCTCCCCAATCGAATCTCTATACATCCATTCACCGCCTTCTTTACACTACTTCGTGATCACGCCCTTGTTGACATCCACTTTTCTTGGGGTGCGCACGGACCTCTGGTAGTACTATAAAGACTTTGTGACTTGTAGTAGTAAAACCCACCTCTCCGTTGGTCAAGAACTTCGAACTCGAGCTTGAGTCTACAAATCTGAGCCTTCCTTGCAACCATTCGAGCCTTTTCAACGACTTCTTTTGACTCTTAACGAATTCGGACTCCCAAAATCTCTTACACTAGTAGGTCCCGTCTCTGAATTCTTCCGTACTCTACTGCCGTCTCCCGACTTGACTTCTCTGCAACCCTCGTTTGGGCTATCAACTCTTAACATTCGAGAGTGTCTTGGCTTTTGACGTTCCAACTGCTTGATTCTCGTATAGGAAAGTTTCATTCCTAAATAAAGGATGCCCTCACAATTCTTATCGATCCTACTGCTCTCATGATCTCCCCCTCTCTCTGGTCACCATAATTATGCTGCTTTCGAACCGGGTCCCATACTCTGAGTAAGGACAAATGAGAACTCGAGCTTGTATATCACATTGTCAGTTGAAAGTGGGAACCAAGCCTTCGCAGTCTTCCTAGGGGTTTAATTTTTTGTTTGCTTCGACTCCTATTGGTACTCCGTAACCTTTCTCATTCACTTGTAAGAGACCACTTATAAGCAATCAACAATATTTCCTTTTGTATCGTCCATCATGCGTTTCTCAAACGTCGCTCTCGTTCTATCTCTTCTTTCTTGTGTATACGGACAGGAGAACTGTTTATCCGACGTGAAATCTGTGTTCAATGAAGCCAATGTCAGTCAGCCTTTTCTTTGATAGAACAATGAAGTGAGAGATACTCACTGCTGTTCAAACACACCATAGATTCCTGCTGACATCGGCATCAATTTTGATCCTACCGTCCTTCTGGAGGTTTCGTTTTCTCAATTTGATGGCAGCGTGATTATGCTCAAAGCTGGTGTTCAACTTCCTCGTAATTTCTCACCTTTTTCATTCTAAACATACTTACCGATGTGTCTACGCCTAGCCACTGCTGGTCCTCCTGTTTTTAGCATTTCATCCGATACCGTGACTGTGGACGCTGTGGGACCTGGATCCTTCGTCATCGCTGCCGTTGACCCTGATGCTCCTAATCCTCAACAACCGGCAATCGCTCAAGTTCGACACTTCTCAGGCAGCGGCTTTACCCAAGAAACAGGTGGAGCATTGGTCAATTCGACCGCTGCCATATCTGAATTCATGCGACTGACCCCTCCTGCTGGCTCAGATGCTCACAGGTATGCTTCTCTCATTCTCCGGTTCTAAACTCACTGATAATAACTGATCTCATTCATCTTTCTTTCCGAATTAGATACGTCTTTCTTCTTTTTAACCAACCGGCAGAGTTCCTCACGAGTTGCAGGTCAGCGCAAGTACTCGTGGATGAGCCGTGATCTGACCCGCAGGTATTGAGGATCCGCGGATCCAGGTACCCGTAGGTCCAGGTCAGTTGCGAGTCTGGGTCGCAGAAATTTTTTATGACCTTGACCCGCAGGTACCCGCGGGTACAACATATAAGATTTTCAGCCACTGTACAACTTACATAAATTAATATCTGAGTCCGGGAGTACTTCTATTAAGTACATATTTGAATTTGATCACTTCTGTTACAACAGAAAAATGAAAAAACCCCCACATGGCATTATTTCAATTTATTTGTAGCTCTTAATATGGAAATTCTTCCTGCTCACAGTACTTCTGAGGCTTGTTTGGCACAACTAATGAGCTCAAGTCAAATCCCTGTAGTCACTTGATGGATTACTATTTCTAGTAGTGTCTCAAATAATTTGCTGGTTTCTAGATAAAATTTGAGAAAGTTATACTTTGTAGATACTCTGAATTGACAAGTTTGAGCTGTAAACTGAGATAAACTCTCCCAATTCTTATCTAAAAATCACCAGAATATTTGAGGTGCTTTTGGACACATTCATTCATTTAATGACCGTGGGGATTTAGCCTAAGGTCAGTAGTTGTGCCAAATGAGCCTCATATGAAAATTATTCCTCCTGACAGCACTCCTGAGGTTTTTTGGCACAACTACTGAGCTCAGAACAAATCCCCATGGTCATTAAATGGATAAATGTGTCTAGTAGTGCTTCAAATATTTTGGTGAATTTTAGAGAAGAGTTATACCTTGTAGATGCTCAAATTGTCAGGTTTGAGCATTAATATGAGATAAACTTTCTCAATTCCTATCTAAAAATCACCAAAATATTTGAGACACTACCTAGCACATTTATTCATTCAATGACCATGGGGTCACTTCTTGCAATGCAAAATATCAAATTGAATATGTAAAGAATGTATACTTATTTATTGTTCACTATTTTTATTCACTTTTTCTTCTCCTGAGCTCTATATATTGAGTTGTAAGTCAATATAAGACTGTTCATATATGGACTTTGATGTAATTATTAATCTCTACACAATGGCCTATGTCCCACATTTTTAGAAGTATATTATTTCTGTGTAAAAACTTGGTGCCACAATTCTTGAGTGATCAAATAAATAACCAGGGAGCCACCTCTGTGACTACTTCTAGAAATGAAAAATGTGTGGCTTTGAATTATCTTTAGAATGATACATAACAGATATTAATTGATAGTCTATTGCCCAAGATATGAAGAAATCTTACCAAACTCTGTGATTGCTTCACAGGTACCTGCGAGTACTTGCCAAGTACTTGCCGAGTAACGGGTACCTGCAGGTACCTACGATCCGGATCCGGCAAGTCCGGGTCAGGTTTCCCACGGGTAAGCCACGGATCTGGGTATTAGTTTTATGATCTGTATACCCGCAGGTCACGGATCCGGGTCACCTGCGAGTTAACTCGTGCGGAACTCTGCCAACCGGAAGGGTTCAATGACCAAACCCTCGTTAACTCTTCTTCGCCGGTTGAACATTTCGGCTGATGCTACTGGGTCTCGGAGACCCTATTGGAGGAAATTTCATGTTGGTTGCTCCTGATCCTACCACGACAATGTTAAGACAAGTTGAAGTTGGGGCCCTATACACTTGATTTAGAGGAGTCCGGAACTGGAAGGTTCTGCAAGAGTATCATGGATTAGAGTGCTGTACAGTAGTAACAGTACAAAACACTGAGAACAGCTTGAAGTAATCATAGCCTGTGCTCCGAGTCAGACTAGCAGATTCAACCAAAGTTACCAAACAATATATATTCCCATGTGGCGAATGGGGTTTTAACTAGTTGTGTATAACCAGATTGACAATATACAGACAGTTATGTGTAATTGTGCCTTATCATAGAGTACAATGATGCAATTTGAAGCTGTACTGCTTCATTCATAAATTCTCATCAAAAGGATTGAGAATTTGGCCATCCAGGAATCCAGGATCCTGAGCAGCTTACAGGAAAAACTTATGGGAGGGTATTTTTTGATGTATTTTATTGCTCTGAGTTTAGAATCTAGATCTGATATTATTTTGGGTAGAAATTGCCAAGTTCTGGGAATATGATTTGAATATTAAATTTGTCATGCTTGGCTGACCTCAACAGGAGATGGGCATCTTTGATCAATACAAGAATTCTGTCAAATATGACAGATATCACAGTCTACATGTATAATTTTTGAGTGTATGTTCTTACCTAGGTTTCTCATTCATGTTTTATATAAAAAACTATTATTCAGCAAGGTTGGATGAGTTTTGAATTTTGACATCAAAAAGATATAATTAACAGAGTAATGTTCAATTTGACTTGGAGTCAGTGAAAGGCAAAGTAGGGAAAGGTAATGTAAAGTCCGGGCAAGTACCGGATCTGGAATGGATCCAAAACTTGGGCAGAGGTCAAAGAAGGACTGAAAAGTGGATCCGGAAGGATCCGAAAAATGAGATCCAAGTAGGAAAGAGACTTCCGGACAAGTCCAGAGCAAGGAGAAGGACGTCTGGAGTTCGTCCGGAGTTCTGGGGAGAAATAGGATCCGGAGTGGATCCAATGAAAGATAAAATGAGAGGACGAAGTCTAAAATTTACCAGACCAGAACCGGATCGACGTGTGTTGGCTTAGGATGAACAGGAGATAAAAAAGAACCAGCTTAGTCGATTTTTGACTTGAGATACATACAAAAAAGTACAGAGCTTAAATACTAAAGATTTCCGGTCCGGATTGGAGGTAACATTCTGGACCTGAGGTAAAAAGAAGTAGGGAAAAGACAATAATATGAGAGGAAAGTGATATAAAGAGAAAAAGGACAGGGCGTAACATGACATGAGGAAGGTCATGAGGAGAAACGAGTAAAAGTCATGAGGGGAAATGAGTAAAATATGAGGGAAAGTATTCGGAAATATGTCGGATGGTGAGAAATGTAAGGAAAAAGTCCGGACCAGTCTGGATCCGGTCGGACGTAGTTGAAAGAAGCGTGAGAAAATATTCCGGAC
>ML179822.1:0-20698 GCA_004369135.1 Dendrothele bispora CBS 962.96 | reverse complement strand
CCAGCCGGACATAGTTAAACAAGAAATAGATAAAGGAAGTGCGAGAAAATAGTCCGGACGAAGCGGATCTGACCGGACAACACAAACGTAACAATGTTGAATGAAAATGTAAATGAACTGGACTGGAAGGATCCGGATTAATCCGGATGAAGGTGGATGAAAAGCATAGATATAACAGTATCCCTCTTAGGCTCGAGCCCTCGAGAGCGATAGGAATGAGGGAAATAAACAAAACTGGTGTTGATAGGAGTAGTCTGAGAGCGAGATGGATAGTCAAAATGACTAGAAGATGAGTCTGAGTTGATTCGGAAAAAATCGGAGTGACTCGGAAAAGGATGCAGAAATTGCGATGGTAAGCCATAGGCCAATCCAAAGCAAGCGCGCTGAAGGAAACAACAAGATTAGTATCCGGATGAATATATTTTCTTTGTACTCGATCAACCAACGGGTTGTAGTGAGAAAGAGAAATGGTATCCGAAAATAGCAATCATGCGGAGTCCGAGGATAGACAAAGTTAATTGCCAAGGACGAAAGGAGCTCTCCAGACAAAATAGGAGTCAACACAGTCAATTCAGGAAAAAAATCGGAGCCGGAAGAGACGCAAGTTGAAATCAAAATGAAAAAATTTCGGACGAGAATTGGATGTTGAAAAGAAACAAAAAAATGCGTCCGGAGCCGCTGGAAAATGAAAAGGAAAAAACAAGATGTTGAGTTCCGGATCCACCGGACCCTAAAACAGGAGGCAGGAAGGATTGTTCGGATCCGGAAATTCAATTAAAAAGCGGACCAAAACGGATCCGGAAAATCAAAATTTCGAAGTGAAAAGAGGTAAGAATTGGAATATGGAAGTGAAATTGGAGCCGAAAATGTGCGGAGAGTATGTAATAAATGAAAATCAATGAAGAAGTTAAACAAAAGACTCTGTCGGATTCGGAAAACTATCGAAAAAATGAATTGGGAGATAGAATTGGATCCGAGATTGAAAGAATCATTCCGGAACAACAATCGAGTCCGTTTCGGAGCCTGAGTTTGATGATGTGTCCGAAAAAGTCGCAGGATCAGCAGCGGATGCATCATCGGAATGATATGAGTCAGAATGGGTATCGGAATGTATGGAACTGGAATCGGATTTGAAATTGGAATGATGGGAGCCGGAGTCGGAATTGGAATCAGAGGATGGATCATGTTCTCGGAGGTGCTCCAAATGTCGTTGCCAATAACGATGGTCCAAGTCAGCAACTTGTTTCCGGAGTTCCGGAAGTGTCGGAGCTTCTTGGATCCGAGCCAATTCATCCTTCAAACGAGGAGCGAGACCTTTCCGAAAGAAATAACGAAGAGCATTAAGATCCCAATGAACCAAGGCAGCGTATTGATTGAATTTGACAGTGTACTTCGAAAGACGGTCCTCATCACTCATCCGAAGATTAGTGAGCTTAGTTTCAGCATCTCCGGTAGAGTCATAAACTCCAAAATTGTCCTGAAGCTCCATGACAAAGTGCGAGAAAGAAAAACTCCAAGCCGGAGGGTTTTCCGGATCTGGATCTAAAATTTCCGGTTCAAACCAGTCAAGTGCCGGACCAGAGAGATAGGAAAGGATGAATGCAATCTTTTTTGCATCGGAGGGAAAAGCATCCGGATGGGAGTTGATATTGAGCTGAACAGTGACAAGGAATGAGCGGAGTTTGTGAGGATCGTTACCATCAAAGATTTCAGGTTCCTTAATAGGAGATTTGTCAGAACCTAATTTCTCGACAGTTGTGGCAAAGCGGGAGAAGGTCTGCAAGAAGGGATTTGAAAATTCTTCCGGAGGTTCCGGAGCGTCCGGAGCTGGTGGGGGCATGGGAATAGGAAATTGGTTTGTCGGAGGGGTGACAGGAATGGCAGGGGGAAATGTTGGAAGGTCTGAAGCATGGGGAGAAAAGATTCCAGAAGAACGACGAGGATTGGTATTACGAAATGTGTTCCCAAAAAGATTTCGGAGGATAGGAGAAGAAGTGGGAGGTTGAGAGTGAGAATTGGATGATTGAGACATAGTGACAAATCCAACACAAGTCGAGAGGAAAGTCAAAAATACTGTAAAGTCCGGGCAAGTACCGGATCCGGAATGGATCCAAAACTTGGGCAGAGGTCAAAGAAGGACTGAAAAGTGGATCCGGAAGGATCCGAAAAATGAGATCCAAGTAGGAAAGAGACTTCCGGACAAGTCCAGAGCAAGGAGAAGGACGTCCGGAGTTCGTCTGGAGTTCTGGGGCAGAGTGAGACACGAGTTGCAAATACTTGTGGGTACCCGCAAGTACACCCATGGGAAACTCATGGGAAACTCCCACTTGTAAGTAGCAAGTACTCTTAGATAAAATTTCCACAAGTGTGAGTATGAATTTTGGGATTAAAAACTCGCAAGTACTTGTGCTGCAAGTATTTGATGAGTGTGAGTCTTGATTTCTTGAACTCAATACTTGCGGAAAACTTGCGCAAGTAACTCGCGAGTGCACTCGTGTCCCACTCTGTTCTGGGGAGAAATAGGATCCGGAGTGGATCCAATGAAAGATAAAAATGAGAGGACGAAGTCTAAAATTTACCAGACCAGAACCGGATCGACGTGTGTTGGCTTAGGATGAACAGGAGATAAAAAGAACCAGCTTAGTCGATTTTTGACTTGAGATACATACAAAAAAGTACAGAGCTTAAATACTAAAGATTTCCGGTCCGGATTGGAGGTAACATTCCGGACCTGAGGTAAAAAGAAGTAGGGAAAAGACAATAATATGAGAGGAAAGTGATATAAAGAGAAAAGGACAGGGCGTAACATGACATGAGGAAGGTCATGAGGAGAAACGAGTAAAAGTCATGAGGGGAAATGAGTAAAATATGAGGGAAAGTATTCGGAAATATGTCGGATGGTGAGAAATGTAAGGAAAAAGTCCGGACCAGTCTGGATCCGGTCGGACGTAGTTGAAAGAAGCGTGAGAAAATATTCCGGACGAAGTGGATCCAGCCGGACATAGTTAAACAAGAAATAGATAAAGGAAGTGCGAGAAAAAGTCCGGACGAAGCGGATCTGACCAGACAACACAAACGTAACAATGTTGAATGAAAATGTAAATGAACTGGACTGGAAGGATCCGGATTAATCCAGATGAAGGTGGATGAAAAGCATGGATATAACAGGTAAATGCTATTGACCCAAAGCCAAAATCAACAAGGAGGAATCGAAAATAATATAATCACAGCTCACAGCTCTGAATCAGGTTGATGAGGAAAGCAGAGGCAAAAGAATTTTTGCTTGCTTGAAATGAAATCTAAAAACAGTGTAAAATCTTTGGGTTTTGTGATTTTCTCTTGGTCCTTTTTGGACTTTCTGTAGAATTTCAAGACATCTTGCAGCTCCCAGTTAATCCCCAATCTTTTCAAACTGGCTCTGGGTATTTGACAGCATCATGATGACAGCTGCCTCACTGTATCTGCCTCACATCCTGTGGATCTCTCCAAGGATTTGAATACACCGTGCAACTCCCAGTGGGTTCCCAATCTTTTCAAACTGGCTGTGGGCATTTGACAGCATGTCAGCTGCCTCACTGTATCTGCCTTGCATGCTGTGGATGTCTCCAAGGCTTCAGAGACAGTGTGCAGCTCCCAGTTGGTCCCCAATCTTTTCAAACTGGTTGTGGGCATTTGACAGCATGTCAGCTGCCTCACTGTATCTGCCTTGCATGCTGTGGATGTTTCCAAGGCTTTGGAGACACTGTGCAGCTCCCAGTTGGTTCCCAAACTTTTCAAACTGGCTGTGGGCATTTGACAGCATGTCAGCTGCCTCACTGTGTCTGTCTTGCATTCTGTGGATGTTTCCAAGGTTTTGGAGACACTGTGCAGCTCCCATTTGGTCCCCAATCTTTTCAAACTGGCTCTTGGCATTTGACAGCATGTCAGCTGCCTCACTGTATCTGCCTTGCATCCTGTGGATGTCCCAAGGCTTTTGGAGACACTGTGCAGCTCCCAGTTGGTGCCCAATCTTTTCAAACTGACCATGGACATTTGACAGCATGTCAGCTGCCTCACTGTATCTGCCTTGCATTATGTAGATGTCTCCAAACCTTCGGAGACACTGTGCAGCTCCTGGTTGGTTCCCAATCTTTTCAAACTGGCTCAGAGCATTTGACAGCATGTAGACTGCCTCACTGTATCTGCCTTGCATCCTGTGGATGTCTCCAAGGCTTTGGAGGCACTGTGCAGCTCCCAGTTGGTGCCCAATATTTTCAAACTGGCCGTGGGCATTTGAGAGCATGTCAGCTGCCTCACTGTATCTGCCTTGCATCCTGTGGATGTCTCCAAGGCTTTGGAGACACTGTGTAGCTCCCAGTTGGTGCCCAATCTTTTCAAACCAGTGGCTGTGGGAATTTGACAGCATGTCAACTGCCTCACTGTATCTGCCTTGCATCCTGTGGATCTTTCCAAGGCTTTGGAGACACTGTACAGCTCCCAGTTGGTCCCCAAACTTTTCAAACTGGCTGTGGGCATTTGACAGCATGTCAGCTGCCTCACTGTATCTGTCTTGCATCCTGTGGATGTTTCCAAGGCTTTGGAGACACTGTGCAGCTCCTAGTTGGTCCCCAAACTTTTCAAACTGGCTGTGGGCATTTGACAGCATGTTAGCTGCCTCATTGTATCTGCCTTGCATTCTGTGGATGTTTCCAAGGCTTTGGAGGCACTGTGCACATCAGGAAAAAGTCCCCTAGGCCAAAGACTGTCAAAGTCAACCATGGCTTTAGGGTCAAATTGAGGGTGTGCCATGGCTGATTTAAAGTGCCATAGCTATAATTTTTCAGTCCTGAGACTGTCCCAGGAGTGTCTAGGAGTGTCCCAGGAGTGTTCCAGGAGTGTCCAAGAGTGTCTCAGGAGTGTCCAAGAGTGTCTCAGGAGTGTCCAAGAGTGTCTCAGGAGTGTCCAAGAGTGTCCCAGGAGTGTCTCAGGACTGACAATTTATGGCCATGGCACTTAAAATTAGCCATGGCACACCCTCAATTTGACCCTAAAGCCATGGTTGACTTTGACAGTCTTTGGCCTAGGGGACTTTTTCCTGATGCAGCTTCCAGTTGGTTCCCAATCTTTTCAAACTGCCTGTGGGCATTTGACAGCATGTCAGCTGCTGCACTGCATCTGCCTTGCATGCTGTGAATCTTTCCAAGCCTTTGGAGACATTGTGCAGCTCTCCATTGATCTCCAATCTCTTCAAACTGGATCTGGGTCTCTGGCACCATATTGGCTACCCCATTGTTTTTGTCTTGAAGATCCTCAAGCCTGACAATTCCCTGCCAAGATCTTGCATCATTGTTGCCATTCTCTATTGTTTTTTCTCTGACCTTCTGTATTTCACTTTCAGCTTCCTTCCAACTAGCATTCCACATCAACATATCTATTTTCTAAGCAGAAGCTCATTTCTCTCATATTTGCTTAGTTTTGAGCCATTTCTCAGAATGTTGTTGATGACCTCAATAACAAGAGGATAAAACTTTGTCACTTTAAAGAGGATATTTACTGCTACAATGTGTTGACTTGTGAAAGATCCACCATCACTATGTGAGTTGAGTATCACTATGTTCATAATATGTTTCTGTATCTCCTCCTGTATTTCTCTCTCAACATCCACAATGTTCTTCAACTAGTGATGTGCCGGCTGGGGCTTTGAGCCCTGGGCCGACCGGAGCCGGGCCTGATTGAGCCGGGCCCAGCTTGAGCCCTTGATCTGGCCCAGAGGGGCCCAGGGCTCAGGCTTAAAGCCCTGGGCCGGAGGCTTGGGCCGGGGCTTGGTGTGCAAGTAATTATCCGTGAGAAATTTATTTTAGACCAGAAAAAAGTGTTCGAATTGGTGATATCTGAGAGAGAACATAGCTGAATGATTTTTCTATGTGAATAAAAGCGCTTCTAAGGTTAATTTTGATGTACTAACAGATGTGCTAAGGAGATGAAGTGACTCGAAATTTATTGGTGGCACCAGGTTGTTGCCTTTTCATGAGACATTTATTGTCAAAATAATTTATTCTTTGGTTGGTATTAGTAATGTCGAGAGTTTGGGTCAAAAACTAAGTGTCTTAATCAAGATCACAAACAGCTTTGGCAACACTACCAGGCCGGGGCTTAGGCCTGAGCCAAGCCTGAGCCTGCATGTAGGGCCCGGCTTGCACCATAGGCCGGGCTTGAGCCAGGCCCTAGCTGGGGCAATTAAGCCGGGCCGGAGCCGTCACATCACTACCTTCAACCAAACAAGATAAAAACTTTCCAATGACATAACCTCATCAATCCCAACTGGATACTTTTTTTGTATAAACTCTCTGGTAGGAGCTAGCATTTTTATATTCCCCTCAAAGTTTGATATCAATGAGCAATCCAGAAGTTCTATCACTGATGCTTCAAGGTTGTTGAGATTTGGTAACATCTTATCCATGTTATTAACCCACATAGGTATTCCATTAGGAAGATATGAAATCACAGATAGTAGATTGAATGCATCATTATCAAGAAGATCTAGTGAGATTTGAACAGAACATTCCACACTTGTCCACCGACAGGGGACACCTTTACCCTCTACTAGTACAGATGTTCCAGTATTTCTCCACATTTTAAGCAGAGATTCAATTGGAATTTTTGCCCTTTGTGCCATCAGTTTTACTGCTAGTGGAACACAGTCTAATTCTTGCAACAGCTCATCAACTTTCTGTAAGCTCTGTGATTGGCTGAATCTGTCTCCAGCAATTTCAAGAAACATTTGTCTGGCAGCCACAATAGAAAGGGGTGGTATACCTGACTCTGCTCCAAGCTCTTTCCACTTTATGCTTTTAGGAATATCTCTTCCCCTCATAGTTACAATGAAAGAAATATGTTTGAATTTAACTAGCTTTTCCAGAAACCACTGAATGTCAATTCTTCCCTCTTTACTATTCCAAGTTGTTTCAAAATTGTCCAGAATGAGAAGTGTATATTTGGTATTTGTTTGGAAATACCCAAAAAGTATCTCTCTCAGACCTTTTCCTTCCTGGCCTGGAATCTTCAAACACTGTATCATTCCTTGTGCGAAAGAGGCCATATCTGGTAAGATGTCGCAAGGAATAAAATAGGCTCTGTCTTCATACTTGACTTTCAAAACCTCCTCTTCTTTGATTTTGAGAGTCAGAGCAGTTTTACCAATTCCTCCTGGGCCTAGAATAGCAAGAAGTGCTTGTTCATTTTCAATGATATAACTGACTGCTTCCTTCACTAAATCATCTCTGCCATAAAGCATTGTTGGAATAGCAGGAGTAAATTGTTCAAGTTTGCTGTCAATTTTGATGAATCTCAACATGCTAAATTATTTGGCAAATGATAAACTTACTCATATGTAATTCTTGATTGATTATTTGCCTGATCTCCTTGTACAATGTGGACATTTATCTGATCTCTTTGTACAACATTGATGTTCAAGTCACTAAAAGTAGACCACTGTGCATTATTGAAAATTCTGGATGCAGAAGGTTAGGTCATTAGTGATAGCTTTTATGCGAAATTCTCTGACCCAATATCAGTTGGATTAGTCATATCCTCTTATTAAAGACTTCAGTAGTACCGATCAAGGTGAATGATGCGAGGAATAAAACAATCCAGATGCATGTGACTGTGTAATTCAGTTCTTGGAAAATAAGGTTCCAGCACATCGGAGTAATCCTTATGAATTCAAACTCCACTGAATTCATTGTCATCAGATCACCGCATACAGCTTGCAAAAACAATGGCTTTGGAACACGCGGCCACTTAGTGGTCTGTATTTCCCATTGTAATTTGTGAGTGTGCCTCATGTAGGCCAACTATTTTTGGAAACACTGTCTTTCCTCAAACTGCCCAACACCACTGACTCAGACTTCCAGTACTCCATGAAATCAGCTTCCTCAATGTGCCATCTGGGGCTTAAATGGGACTGTAAAAAGAATTTGAAGGCCTGACCTGTGATGTAGCTGGAGATCTGGAATCCCGGTCGAGCCTTTGAAATTGTACACTTACATCAATCCCTACATCATCAATTTTATGTTAACGTTCATGAAAGATCATTACTACACCGTACTGTTCTTGCAGTAAGTATACCCACAATGTCCTACAAGGCCGGGTTATACATGTTACGAGGCCCTTTAGGGAATCGTCCTTACTAACTCTAGCTGGCTAGAATTCTTTGTGCATCCCCATATAGTAAATCCTTATCTCATCCGATTCAAATTACGAGACCAGATGGTGAAAATGTTCTCATGAGGTAAGCATTATTACAGAACCATTTTATTACTTACAGCTGAGGCCCCAAGGGCACAAAGTTGCCGGGTCACCAGACACCGGCACTTCAAGCCGGTGACACTTAGAATTCAGCATGTCATGCAACTCTGATCTTATGGTAGCCGGCTTACAGCCTCGTACTTGCCACACGAAGCGATGGCCCACTTCCTTTTGATTACGAGAGTTTATGAAAGAATCGTTCCTACACAAAACTTCCAGCCCAAGTCTGTTATCGATGTGGTCCTGTTTCAAGGATCAGAAGCTTCCAACTTCCTCGGTTCGGTGACGTTAGTGTTGCACGCAACTCGACTCCGCTCCAGCTAGTCACCGAGTCGAGCCGGTTTTTGAGTCGCGGCTTGACTCGTGACTCAAGTCGGCAGAGTCATTTGGAGTTGAGTGTGAATTTTGTTCCAAATAGACTGGGATTTCACTGGAATTTCTGAAGGTAAAACAGCTCAGTGCTCTTTAAAACATACTTAATGACTTCAAAAAAGTATTTAAAGCTGGAGCAAGTAGATGGAAATATATTTGGAAAAATTTTCGAGATTGGTATGACCCTATTATAACCAGATTCTCACGGCTTTCTCATGACTGAACTTCACATTTCTGCCATTGTACAAGGTAAGTGCTTATTTTTATTAACTTTACTTACTGTATCAACTTCTTACAAGCTATTATACTTACCTGTGGCACTTTTACTACCTCCTTCCTTGAGGAAGCCATTTTTGACTGACTCCAATTGACTCAAGTTGGAGTCGAGTCGATTTAAATGACTTTTTTGCCGAGTCGAGCCAAAGTGAGTCAGAGCCAAGTCCTGACATCACTAGGTGACGTTGCCAGGCCTTGTACGTGACTTGCCACCGCCTTGCGGTGGCCCGCCTTCATTCAAAGATGCTGTTTACAACGACTTGCCTTACCACTTCATGATCTAGGACCTATAAGGACAACCCGGAACTCTTGAACTCAGGACGAGTCATCGTAAACAGCATATAGTTAAGCGCTGCCAGCAATATATCTTCACATAAGATAAAGTCCTAATAAACTCTACCGCTCTATTTCAATGACTCTGACAAGTGCTCTCAAACATGAATCATATGATGAACCTATCTTGTGTGGCAATATGTATCATGCAAATGCAAGAATCAACTTAACAATTGCTGAATGCTGCTATACCTGGAATTAAACCTTTTTATCAAAAACTTCACTTATGTGGTATAAGGATGTATCAGCCTATCAGGGACAATTTCTTAACATCTCACCAGCACCTCTTGAAGCTTAGTGACGCTCCCGAGATGTGGCGTTCGATTTTGTGAATTATAACACTTTTGGATGCAACATGGATGGGTCCAAACAGCATGTCTTGTATTGTGTACTGTACTTGTTGTAGTAGTTGGTGCGAGCTTAGGTTGTAGTTTTGTTCAGTAGCCGTCGTCTGTGATGACACAGGGTAAATTCTCAAGCCTCAAAATGATTTATGATGAGCTTTTATCCCGGGACGACTAGTGAATTTAATAATACCCAAAACTACGGATGCTCGTTGCTCGGCATGCCCACAAGTTGATTGCTGTGCTGTGGACGGGTTAACAGGGTTTTCAGTGGGAAGTAGTACATCTCCGAGATATCGCTGAGAAATGTTGGTTTGAATTATTAATTCAACAACATCGAATTGAAGGATAAATATACCTCATGAAACTGGAAGATCACCATCAGCGAGTAGTTTTTAGTCTTGTGTCACTTTCGCGGGGAGGACCGCGTCAAAATCTTATTAGGTAATCTAAGAAAATTCATGAAAAACAAGCTATTTATACTGAAAATTAGTTAACTATTTTTGATCTGTATACTCGGGTCATGTATATCTTCCTAACTCTCAAAAAATCTGAGCAAAAGACAAGCCTGAACTTGAGCTTTGAAGTCATTTAATCTTGTTGAGAACTTCAACGCGGAAGTGGCTATGCCACTGCGATATTTGTGAACTAGTAATCCTCCGCATACAGGTTGTGTTTTACTGGTGTTCTGACTCGATTTTTTTGATATTATTATTATTAGACCGCATTTGCTACGAGATATACTGCAACTCCACAATGAAGTTTGAAAGTGGGGTTAGAGAGAACTGAAATGGAGCGTAAAGAAAAATGGAAAAACAGACCAAATCTACCTATGTAAGTTGCTACCATGAGAAGCATAGTACGGTTACTAATACTTGGCTTGATACTTCATCCTCCACGACAACGAAACAATACTATAGTTTTTAATCCAGACATTACTATGGGCTGAGGGTGTTTAGGGGCACTAGTAATCTTGGTGATCGCCCCACCAAAGCCCCACTTGAAGATTTTCAGAGCGGGGCCTAAATAGATATGAAGTGTTTCTTATGGAATAGAAACGTCGATATATCTCACAGCAAATGCAGTCTATTATGATCATTATGTTTTAAGTAGTATATGTACTTAAAACGAATTTTTATAGCTCAAAAAATCGAAGAAACCGTTGGAAACCGCTGTGAGAAATAGCTTAGATTAGCTAATAAAATTTTGACGCGGTTCTTCTATTGACAATGACACCAGACTACATACATACGACTATCTATGTATCGTCAGTCTGGTTATACGAGACTAAGTAGTTTTAGCGCTTCTAAATTTATAAATTCCCAGTAAGTATCGCCGTATCTCGTACTTGGAAAGTATTGGGGAAGCAAGGAGTTTGCATGGAGATGTAAACTCGTGAGTAGACCCATAAATAGCGAGCTCTTTACCGAAAATTGGTGGATACCGCAGGCACAGTACAGTGTACGTACCTGCACGAAAATAAAAGGGAGTTGCTTACAAAGCTGACGATGATTGGCTGTGCACGTGAATCAAATGCATCATATTCTGATACTCGAGCTCTTCGGAATCCCCACCAAATCCCCACCATCTTTCTTTCTCTTCCTCCCTCTACTTTACGGTCCCTCCCTTCTCTCCTTTTTTAAAAAAGACCCTTACGCACTCCTTCTAATTCTAATACAACGCTGGTCGTGTCGATAATCTGCTGTGTGGGACTAGACAAACACCAAAAACAAACACCACAAAAGTGAGTCTGTATGGGTATACGATCTAGCAAGTTTTTGTATGCGAGTTGAAAGGACAGAACCCTTCAAGGTCTTTGTAGCGATATAGGTAGTGTAAGTTCAAAGTTTCGAGTGTGGGGATGTGGGTTCAAATATAGGCAGTCAATGGGTCAATGGTTCAAGTTCAATGGCAACACAATATGGATCAAACAAATGGTCAAATAACAAGATCACAATGGCAAAGTTCAAATAACAAACAAGTCAATCAAAGGTCAAATAACACAATATGTTCAATCAATATAGGGTGCTGAACCCGAAGGTAACAGACTTTGAATGCGATTTTAAGGTTTAGACGTTCTTGGAACTACAACTGGTCTGATCAAGCAGGATACTTATATCCCCGGGAATGACCAAAATCACAGCCGCGTTGTCCACAGTACTAATCTGCCTTTTCTACGCCAATCCTGACCCTATTTATACTACTGTAAATAAGAAACTATTAAACTTGAGAGTCCGACAAAATATAATAAAAGAAACTATTTAAATGTCCTTGTCCGTGCGCTAGTACCAAAACTGGGTATAGTCCTACTCGATATAGTACTCGGTCCGTGTATAATACTACATTGTTTCAGAATATTCGCTTTCTACGTTGTAGTCGATCTTACTCGATCGCAACCGTTCAACCGTTCTTTACATTTGATTCTTTGGGTCACGATATCGGAACTTGCGGTCGCCCGTTCTACAGCTTTGCGTCCGAGATATGTTATTCTCGATCCCCGCAGTGTGTCAGTAAGACGTCGATCCATTCTAGACTCCAATATTTACAGCTTTTACCCCTCGATCAAGGTGGCAACTCCGTTGTACCCTTTATGTCGTCAATCATTGCCAATCTAGTGGATGTTTTACATGGGTAGGCGGTTATTATACACCTCCACGATCGGTCCTTCTAGATTTCCATCGATCACTATTTGCATGGTTACTCCTAGCCCAGACGTAGTCTGTGATCAGTAAGTAGCTCGCTATGTGGCGCACTTTGTGGCAACTCGGCATCAAGCCGAAGGTTCGATTCCCGTTCATAACATTTCCCCTTCCCTTAGGATCGTGACAATATATACAAGTCGAGCGTCCGATATGCTGTTCCTCCCGATATCGGTAGTTACCAACATCAGTCCCAAGTCATTATCGAAGGTTTTTACAATCTCGAGACTAGCATAGGCCATAATAACTTTGAATCAATAATAATCCGAAGTCATTTCACCATATCTAGCTTTAGTAGCTATATCGCACTTTGACTGACAGCTCAGGGCTCACTACAGTCCTTATATTCCCCTTATAAGATACAATATCGGCACTCGTAGTCGCAATATTGACACTTAAAATGCGAGAATTTTCGCACGGCGTATTATCTCCCCCAAACTAAAGATCTTGACCGTCCCCGGTCAACTCTCAGCAAGGTATAACACCCACAACACTTCAAAAACAACGGGAATCGCCTTTTTGGGCTCAATATAGTAAGTTTTTCCTTATTTGGCACCATCAACGCCCTTGTACATGACCCAGAACCACTGCTTTGGCTCTATCGTAACTCTATGTCTATAGGATCCCGAAATCGTCCGAATCGCTCCGATATTGCAAAGCGTGAGTTCACCGAAACCTTATTCGCTTCACACAAGATCCGAAAGTTACGACATATGTGCAACTTCAACGAAATTTCAAGCCCTTTTCCAAGTTGAATTCAACACGTGATCTTGAATCTGTGTTGAATCTCTGCATTCTACGGCCTTATAAAGATTTCTGTGAAGTCGTAGGGACTTCAAATTTCTTTCTTCCTTTCCCTCACCATCTCTGTACCAACACGCTTTTCAAAATGTCCTTCCCCTCTGAATTCACTCCCGAAATCGATGTCGCCTGGATCGCAAGTACCGACAAGCAAAACGTTCAACACTTTCACGCGTGCCCGGTCGCCTCTTTCTTCGAAGGGATCCGGATCTCTATCCTTGAGCACGTCCCGACTTATCTGGCCGACGGTGCTCCTCCAACTTTGTCCTTGAAGCTCACAAAATTGATTGATTCTTGGGCCTCAAAGCTTGTAAGTACTTCGTTTTCATCTCCTCAAGCGCTATATACTTATGATTTCGTTATCGATAGGCGATCTTGGCACAATCGTTGCCCAATCACGCCAGCAAGTACCCTATCTGGTTCACAGGTTTCCTATATTCGCTCTCAGAACTCATCTGCTGGATCTATCGCGATGAAGTTCAGCTTCAAAAGAGTCTCGCAGCTACTTGGGTCTTATCCGAAAAGGATCGTCAAAAGATGTCCAAGGCTTCGGTTATGGTGCGTTCCCTTAATTTCCTTGTTATCCTTTTGCTGACTTAGGATATAGCCTCTAGATCTTGACAAGTCCGTCCTTGCGGCGGCAAATCTCGAGGATGTACCAGACTCTGTAAGTGTCCATTTTATTTTCTCTGATTCCCTATCTTGGAACTCAACAATATAGTTCCTTCGACGTCGAAATGCTCCTCAGAGCAATACCACTTCAACGTTTGGACCACCTGGTTATCTTTTGAATCCTGGCTCGACTGCCTCTACTTCAGCTACTGCTTCTGCCGCGAGAAAATCGGCAAGTCCCAAAAAACAAACAACGGCAAAACTGGCACAGGTCCCTCCTTCAAGATCGACAGCAACCTCCTCTTCTGTCCGTTTCGATATCGACCCTCTGGATACTATGGAGGTAGATTCTGGTCACTCCGTAAGCAATTTTCTTCATTTTAAGTATTTGATTTGTCTTAATTAATGTCTCGTAAACGCAGGTTCAACCCACGCCGAGCGCTGCAATGCGTTCTTCTCCCCTTCCCGAGCCCTCTTCATCCTCTACGACTCAGCGAAAGCGGAAACGCTCTGCTCAAGGCACCGAAGCCGACGAAACGACTCCGCAAACCAAGAAGGACAAAGGGCGAGCTATTGTCTGACCCCCTACACCTTCCGAAAGCTCAGACGAGGAGAATACTCCCGTCCTCGAGCTTGATAGTATCTTGAAGAAGGCATCCGGTGACGATGTCCGTGCACTCCTTGACACTCTCTTTGAGCATGTCAAGCCCTTGCAGGATATTGACCCAAAGACGTTTGGGCGTCCCTTGGTATGTCTTCCTGTAGCTTTACTATTTCTTCCTTATACTAATACTTTTGCCCCACTTGACAGAAGTACGGCGAGGCTCGCAAGGACAAGTTGACCCCCTACTACGCCTTTCACAACGCTGGTAAGTAACTAATCTAGCTGCCAAGATCGACATTTACTGACTATATTGACAGCTGAACCTCCATTTTTTGTTCCTCGCACCGATAGAGGTGCTCCTTTCAAGCTCAATGTCGACACTTTGCTCCGTGCCAATGAGCACGTTCAACCTGTAAGTGTCTATATTGGTTCTTTCTGTTTTTCTTTTAAACCATTTTATATAGTACATTCGTCAACCCTGCGTAGGTTGCTCTCTTTCTTTGAAGGATTGCAAATGCGCGGGTATCTTCCACGGCAAAGCGGACAACGCGGACGGGTCCTTTGTCAACAACAAGTGTGGTCCCTGTCGTGCGGGTTCCAAAGTCTGCTCCCACTCCATCAAGCTTGACTCCCTGTTGTCCTTGAAGGAGTCGATGAACTCCTTCAGTTCCGATAGTGAATCTAGTGCGTTCACTCTTTTCCTCACTCCTTATTTCATTATTAACCTTCCTTTCTTATACACAGGGCTGAAGGAGCGGGCATTTAGGATTGCTTCCAACATCAACCTCCGAGATAGCTTGGTTGAGCAGCGTCGGCTCCTCAACCTCTCTATCGATAGCATCGACGAGGACTTGGAACGGCAGATCGAGACCTTCCGTCACTCCTGTCCTGATCCCACGGTCGTCTTTGCTCATCTCAACAACACCGACCCCACCAACAAGATTACCACCGAACAAGCCGAGGCCTTGGCGGCTATTTTCAATTGGCCAACCATGAAGAACGCGGTCCGCCAACACTTTTCCATCGACAAGAGCTCTGGAAAGTACGAGGTTGCGGCCAATGAGGACGATTGCGACGAGGTCCTCGAGAAACTCCAAGCCTGGGCCAGGTCGACTTATGCCAACTCCCTGGACACTCCCGGTGCTGGACCTTCTTCTGGCCGAAAAGGTGCGCTTCATTTGTCCCTATATCGGTGTTTTTCTCATTTCCCTTTCCTTTATTAGGTGATTCCGAGGATGAGGAAGAAGACGATGATGAGGGATCCAGTCATGAGCCTCCTGCCAAGAGGTCTCGCGTCGCTGGGTCCTCGAAGTCTGCTTCTTCTTCTTCCAAGAAGACCCCAAAGGCTCAGGACAAATCGTCTCCGCGCAGGTCTCCTCGAAAGAATCGTAAGTCCCTACTATCTCTGTCGTTAATACACACTCTTCTCATTACTCTTTAACAGGGCAATAGGCGTTTTCCTTCCTTTATTTTGCTGTTATCTCGTGAACAATCTATATTACCATGTAAACCTCAATATGTTGTTGTTGTACTCTTTGTAGTACTAGTGTTTTTAGTATACCTTTGGCCAATATGGCCCCAATGTGATATCAATGTGCAGTTCTTTATCGTGTGAATAAGTTGAGACCAACGGCTAAGAGGTTGTGAAATTATTAAGTCATCAATTCCCCTGCCTGCCAAACTCGGAAGTGCTTGACATCGCACTCGATCTCGTTGGTTTTGTCTCCGTATCTTCGATTCAACGCTATGATACTGTCGATATCGTGTCACTTTGACACTTTTTCTGATCAATTTAACAGCTATTTCTTTACAAATTCCTTCTGGAAACTCGTAAAATTTTCTGCTGAGTTTTTCTTTCGATCTGAGAAGTACTGTACCCCCTCTCCCCCAAACTAAAAAAAATCATTGCCCTCAATGATCCCAGTTTCAGGCTTGCCAATATAGGCAGATCGAAAGCAACACTTTGCTCTATAAAAGCCAGCGACGATATCAGGTCTAACCATCAATATGCATCTAACTCTTTCAACTTTCTACACTATGTCTTCTACTTCCAACCCCCAGAATACCACCGACTGGTCTGCAGCCAACCAAGAACCTTGGATTGAGCAGGCTACCGTCCTAATCACTGTACTCCGTATGTGCAAGAAGCAGGATTCCAAGAACCGAAGGAATCAGGCTATTGCGCTTGCTGATCACTTGGTAGGTCTACACTCTTTATTCCATTCGTTTTTCACAAGTACTGATGCCGATATCGTTACTCTCAGTCCAGCAACGTTCCTTTTGACGCTTTCAAAGCTTGCCCTCCCTCCGTAGCCAAATATGAGGAAGGCTTTAAGGCTCTTGAGGCTGCTATCGGCCGTGGCGATATCGGTATTATCAATGCTTTCACTGGCATCGACCACTTCTATCGTCGATTGACTGCCCCTCCTGCAACCGTCGTTCCCAAAGGCAAGGGAACCAAGAGCAAGAAGGTACAGTTCCCTCTCTTCTTTATTACATCTATTCTTATGCTATCTAGGTCGTCAAATCTTCCGCCATCGTTCAAGATGATGACGAGGAAGAAGTACAAGTCATCACTTCCAAAGAAACCAGCGGAGGTGATGTAGAGGTATGTCCGATATTGCTACTCAGCATCGATATCGACACTCACACTTTCTATTTTTAGATGGCCTCTGGTCTCGAGGTTTCCATCCATGCTCCTCCTAAAGTCAATTCTAAGGAAGCTAAGTTCCGCCGTATTGCTAGCAGCGTATGTTCATATTATTCGTTTTTATATCTTTATAACTATACTCACTCTTTGACTTAGTCCCAGACCACTTGTTCCAGTTCCAATTGCGCAGTCGTGGTAAGCATCCCTTTCCATGAAGTTCCAGGAATGGACACTTCCTCTCGAGTCTTCCACAAAGCTAACGCCGTTCTGCTAAAGAACCATGAGCTTGCTAAGCGCATGCGTGTTGCTGGTAGTGCCAGCGACTTTTCCGAGCCTAAGCCTGGTAAGTTTAACATCCGATATCGATAGTTAATACACTCTAATTTTGTCCAGAGCAGGAGAAGCAGCTGGAGAAGGAGATCGGCCAGATATTTGTGGAGATGAACATGCTCCCATTTGTGAACTTTGCCGACCTTCCCACGGAAACTCTCAATGCTGTCCGAAACTATCTCTCTCAGGAGATCCTCAGTGTCCGCCACCAGATGATCTTCCTCAGGAACCACCATCACTCCCTGACGAACTCGTATGCCGAGACTGTTCGGGCAGGCGTAGGCCGGATCTCGATTGGTAGTGGAGAGGAAAGCTCCGTTCAGACTACTGACCCTCTTACTGAAATCGAGATTAACCATGGCAGTTCTTACGCTGCGTCAGCTCCTCCCAATTAATCAGGTTCCTCAGTAGTCACTTTTAGGTATTAATACGTCAATGGACTCTATCGATATAGGTACTCATTCTCTCATTATTCACATGCTATTAGTTCATAGATAGCATGCTCATTTTGAAGTCGTTTTGTAATAGTATGTAGCCGATATTGCTAATACTAGTGATTTTTGGACTTCTTTCTTTTCGATCTAGTTTGGGGTCCGTTCCCTTCAGGTTCACTGTCGATATCGGAAGTATGATCAACGATATCGGCAGCCACAGAATCCGAAACGTCCTTTTCTTTATTGATTTCTACTAACTCATTGTCATCATCATATTCAGGGACTCGTAAGTTTGGAATGGCATCAAAGACAAAGTCCTTGCCAGGGTCCCATCGTTCATCACTATCACTATCTTCTTCAACCATCTGTCGCAATTGTTCTGCATCCAAATCTATCAAGTCATGAATGTTCTGGGGTAGCGATATCGGTTCATACCTCGCATGATGGGGTAGGACTCTAAACGCTGCAACCTTTTCCCTTAGTACGGCGCCATCCATTTCAGCTAGGATATAGGCGCCTCCTTTGGTTCTCCTTATAACAATCATAGGCCCAATATATCTAGGGAACATCTTACGATCTAGGCTCTTTTCAATCTTTGTATTTCTTACTTGCACCAAGGTACCTGGTTTGAAGTCCCAGTCCTTGATAACGTTCTGATATTTCTTCTCGAACTTTCTAAGTTCTCTTCTTTTCTCTTCATCAACTCTCTTAATCATATCCTCAACATGTACTCGATGCTTAGCCAAGGCTTGAGCACGATATCCAATAAGTTCTTCCTGTGTCAACACCCGATCTGGCAACTTCACCAACCAAGTTGATTCGACAATATCTAGTGGCAATATTGGTTCTGCACCTAGCGCGATGAAGTATGGAGAACAGCCAAGGCCTTTCCTTACTGTCACTCTATCAGCCCAAAGCACAGGCTTCAAAAACCAATACCATTTTGATAAGTCACCTCCTGTTGCTTTAACAAGAGCTTGCCTTATGTCAAAGTGTGCACGTTCTATTTTTCCATTTGCTTGGGAGTTATATGGTGAGATTCTAATACCTCTAATCCCATACTTATCCTCTAGCCACTTTAAGACTGCTATCATTTGAGGAGCATTGTCAGAGACTATTTCCTCTGGGCAACCCCATCTACAAATGATATCGTCAAAGAACCATTCAGCTATCGATCTCGCATTGTCATTTCGCAATGCTCTACCTTCTGACCATCTAGAAAGAGCACATCTTCCATGGACGACGTTCTTGCAACCATTACTCGCAGGTGACACCTTAAACACATCTATATGGATCTTCTGGAACAACCCAGGCGTATAAGTGACTGTAGGTGGTATTTTGACAAGTCGTAACTGCCGATCTTGGCAGGCCTGACAAGAACCCACATACCAATTGACATCTCTTTCGATATCGGGCCACCAAAACCTTCTGGATATTACTTCCTTGGTTGCAAAAGTACCCTTATGTCCAAGATTGTCATGCGCAGCATGCATCATCCACATTCTCTTTTCTTTAGGAACAACCAACAGTGGCTGTCCATCACTTTCTTCTTTTCTACGGTACAGTCTTCCTTCTTTATCCACGAAGAATTTAGAAGCTCTCCTTAAGAAGACTGGTTTCTCTTTGTCACTGAGGTCAGTGAATACATTGCTCTCAGGATTAGACAAATAGTCCTTTATTTTAGGCAATTGTTCATCCAAACGACAAGTGACTTCCAATCTATGTTCTTCTGTATAAGGATGCGTCTTTTCCCAGTCGATATCGGAAGGTGGCATCATCCAAACATTCGTGAATTGCGCCACACCATACTTCTGTTGCATGGCCGCTCTTCTCGACTCTTGCATCCGATATTCATCCATTTCTAGTTTGATATCAAGTTCAAAATCATCGATATCGGTAGCCAATGTGTTCAAATATCCTCCCCTGGTGTCGATACCGGCTTTGAAATCCTCAAAGTCATAAGGATCATCATCTTCGCCATTGCCCATTCTGAATAGGATAGGTGTGCCATCATCCTCATCCATGAGGTCTTCCTCGGTAGGCGGTAATCGTCTCTCTAAAGAGCTATTACTCGGTGGTCTTCTTGATAAGCCATCGGCCAAGGTATGGGCTTTTCCTTTTATATGTACCAGTTCAAAATGGTACTTCCTTATTTCTTCTATCCATCTGTTTATTGTAGCATTAGGGCCACAACTAGGATTATCTAGCATTCCTTTTATGTAGCTTGCATCCGTCTCAACTGTAAGTTTCCTACAACCATAGGTAGTATAGTAAGCATCTTCTAATGCCAACTTTAACCCATAAAGCTCTCTCTTTGGCTGGGAGAATCTTGCCTCCCTCTCATTCAAGGTTATCGACCCAAAATGATTATAGTACTTCTTCTTAGGATCATTAGGATCTTGTTGATACAAGTAATATCCCACAGCCATATAGGAAGTATCTACAGCCAACGTTATACCTAATTCATGGTCATAGTTCACCGGTTTGAGAGCCGGAGCATTCAATATCGCTTCTTTTATCTTCGATATCGCTACTTCTTGTGCTTCGCTCCACTCCCAAGGTACGTGTCCCGTAAGTTTGTGTAATGGGGAAGCAATCTCAGCAAATCCTTTTACGAACATTCTTAATTGAACAGCTGTCCCCAAGAATGATCTAAGTTCAGATACATTTTGAGGAGTAGGCCAGCTCATTATGGTCTCCACTGTTTTATTATCGGGTTCACTACCCTCGTAAGTACATCTATGTCCCACAACCATTGCTTCTGGCACACAAAGGAAAGTCTTCTTGCCAGAGAAGGTCCCTCCTGAGTACTTCATTCTTTGTACGATACGATTGCAATTCTGCATATGTTCCCATACGAATCTTCTGATTCCAGGGTTTCCTGGTATAGTCTCATAGCCACCATCTGCAGTCTCATACCTAGTAGCAGGTCCTTTGATAGGGACATCATCCACATA
>ML179821.1:29588-48474 GCA_004369135.1 Dendrothele bispora CBS 962.96 | reverse complement strand
CTCTTGAATGAGATATAACAGTCGATCCAGAAAGTCTGTGTTGGAATACAAGGTGAAGTGGGCTACTTACCCTGTAGAAGAAGCTACTTGGGAACTGAAGGCGAACTTGGGTAAAGGATGTAGGAAGATCATTAACTCGTTCCATAAAGAACACCCCAATGCACCTAGGGAGGTTGCATTAAAGACCTTCACGAGTCCGGGTCAGGTCAAACCCGTGACCTGTAGACAGGTACCTGTGGTCAATAAGTGCTGACCCGTGACCAGAGTTCCGCACGAGTTAACTCGCAGGTGACCCGGATCCGTGACCTGCGGGTATACAGATCATAAAACTAATACCCAGATCCGTGGCTTACCCGTGGGAAACCTGACCCGGACTTGCCGGATCCGGATCGCAGGTACCTGCAGGTACCCGTTAGTCGGCAAGTACTCGGCAAGTACTCACAGGTACCTGTGAAGCAATCATAGGGTTTGGTAAGATTTCTTCATATCTTGGACAATAGACTATCAATTAATATCTGTTATGTATCACTCTAAAGATAATTCAAAGCCACACATTTTTCATTTCTAGAAGTAGTCACAGAGGTGGCTCCCTGGTTATTTATTTGATCACTCAAGAATTGTGGCACCAAGTTTTTACACAGAAAGGATATACTTCTAAAAATGTGGGACATAGGCCATTGTGTAGAGATTAATAATTACATCAAAGTGCATATATGAACAGTCTTATATTGACTTACAACTCAATATATAGAGCTCAGGAGAAGAAAAAGTGAATAAAAATAGTGACCAATAAATAAGTACACATTCTTTACATATTCAATTTGATATTTTGCATTTCAAGAAGTGTGAATGAATAGATGTGCTAGGTAGTGTCTCAAATATTTTGGTGATTTTTAGATAGGAATTGAGAAAGTTTGTCTCATATTAATGCTCAAACCTGACAATTTAGAGCATCTACAAGGTATAACTCTTCTCTAAAATTCACCAAAATATTTGAAGCACTACTAGACACATTTATCCATTTAATGACCTTCGGGATTTGTTCTGAGCTCAGTAGTTGTGCCAAAAAACCTCAGAAGTGCTGTCAGGAGGAATAATTTTCATATGAGGCTCATTTGGCACAACTACTGACCTTAGGCTAAATCCCCACGGTCATTAAATGAATGAATGTGTCCAAAAGTACCTCAAATATTTTGGTGATTTTTAGATAAGAATTAGGAGAGTTTATCTCAGTTTACAGCTCAAACTTGTCAATTCAGAGTATCTACAAAGTATAACTTTCTCAAATTTTATCTAGAAACCACCAAATTATTTGAGACACTACTAGAAACAGTAATCCATCAAGTGACTACAGGGATTTGACTTGGGCTCATTAGTTGTGCCAAACAAGCCTCAGAAGTCCTGTGAGCAGGAAGAATTTCCATATTAAGAGCTACAAATAAATTGAAATAATGTGTCATGTGGGGGTTTTTTCCGTTTGTCTGTTGTAACAGAAGAGATCAAATTTAAATATATGTACTTACTAGAAGTACTCCTGGACTCAGATATTAATTTATGTAAGTTGTACAGTGGCTGAAAATCTTATATGTTGTACCCACAGGTACCTGCGGGTCAAGGTCATAAAAATTTTTTGTGACCCGGACTCGCAACTGACCTGGACCTACGGGTACCTGGATCCGCGGATCCTCAATACCTGCGGGTCAGATCACGGCTCATCTGCGGGTACTTGCACTGACCTGCAACTCGTGAGGAACTCTGCCCGTGACCTGCTGAAGATCCATGGGAAACGGGTACCTGACCCATGGGTCAAAAACCCGCGAGTCTGCAGGTACCCATGGGTCAAGTTATGCAAAACTTTAAAAAATAATAAACATTACAATTTCCCTATGTATTAAGTACTTGGAAGTAAATATAAGTCAAATATAAGTATACATATAAGTTGAAAGTCATAAAACATTGTAAATGAATACAGGGACTTTGTATATAATAAAAATTACTACATATAAGCAATCTATAATGTTCAATTTGGCTCTGTATGAATTTTCGGATTTTTTGACCGTGCCATTGATGAGAACGGACAGTCGAAACATTGTGCAGACACTGAAATTTCAACTCACATGACTTTCTAAGCATTGGCTCACCAATGTTGCAAGCACTCATTCTCAACAACAGCTTGGTCAAAAAATCTAAAATTTTGTAGGAAGGTTGATTCACTACTCTAGATTACATAAATATATTAATTCAGCTACATGGTCTATTCAGAAAATAGAAAAACTTTTTTATTTGCTTCTGGCACATATTCTCATCTCCACCTTCAGCCATTGAGCTTGGTGAGAGGGTCTAGAAATGTGATTTGTGCAGATTGTTATCATCTACATAATGTCCCATCCCCCAGATTTTTATGAGCTACTTTTCCCCTATAGAGACATGGTGCCACAATTTACAAAAACTCAATTAATTAATCAGGATTGAATTTTTGTCACTACTTCTAGAAATGAAAAATGAGTGTTTTTCCTTCATCTTGAATATGGTGTATTATATGTGGTATGTTTCTCAGAATATGAATTGTTTGGACTGAAATATCAATGTATATTTCCATAAAATTATATTATGAGCTTGTGTATATCCTAAACAAGTGTTAGGATTGCCTGCACATTTAACTCAAATCTATCTGAGACCTGAATTAATTTATTTCAATGGTTATAACCTGATTTAAAGCAAAATAGGTCTGACCTGCGGGTACCCGTCAAAAGTAGAGAGCTTGACCCGTGAACTGTTAATGACCCGTGGGAAACGGGTACCTGACCCACGGATCACTAAACCTGCGGGTTTTCCCACGGATCAAACCCACAGGTACCCGTTGATGACCCTGACTCGTGAAGGTCTTTAGGTTGCATAATGCGACTTCGAGGTCGTAGTCGCCCTAGAGGGGGGGTAATGTCATGAACTCCCTCAAATCGCGATTTACTTATTTTCTTTTCTTTATCTTTTGTTATTTCTTACTGTGAATAGTCGCTCAAACCCCTATTCATGACTATTCGCAGATCGACAATCACTTACTATTACATTTCCCGTTCTACCGTGATCGCGACAGGTCCTATGCGGTCGCGATCACCTATCGTGCGGTGGCCAATGGCTAAAGCACCTCTTTGACAGTTAGATCGATCGTACTCCTTACTTGATGGTATATAAACAGTAGTGTATATTGTAGATTCCTTACTCTAGTCTGGTTAATAACCCAGAGACTTATTCTCGCGATTCTCAAACCTTTCTCGTTGACGACTTACTCACGACTCGCGGAATCTAGGTCTTGACACCCTTTCAGCACCTCCAAAGAAGACCAGAAAGGAAGAAAGCCCAAAAGTGAGCTTGTAAAGGTAAGAGAGAACCTGGAGTAGTACTGACAGCGGGTTTGTAACCACCTTCTGTCCCCCACTCTTCAGTTCTCTATTCCCTACAGGCTTGTTCTTCATGTTTAGTTAGATCAATCTACTTGTATCATCCATGCGACTTTCGTGAGGGAACAAGTCAAGATTGATGCTAATGTTTAATGACCACATTCAGGAAGGTTAGACACCATCAAGAACCTCTAAAAGGCGTAATCCTAGAGTCATGAATTCTCCCTTGCGACTATCGCAGCGGAGAAACATTATTTCCTTAGGATTTAAAACCCTTTCGAAAAGGTAGAGCTTGAGCATCGCTGGATGGGAAAGCATCAAAGATAAATGTGGCGAGTCACAGTCAAGGTTACTAGTGGGAGTAAAGGTGGGACAGAACTAAACATGTGAAGGAAACAACAAAACAGAGGACATCACAACAAGCTTTATACTCCCACTACCACTTTTATGAGTCCATCTTTACAAACCAAAGAGTTGTTGGATAGTCAGGTCAAGTTAACTCAGTCAGTTGCCAGGTCAGGCCATCTGAGCAAGCATCATGTTGCAACCAGAGCCCTTAGTGGTGGCCTAGGCAGTCGTCAACCTAAACCAGGGAACTTGAAAGGAATAATGAGTTATTCTCAGCAATAATCGCTTGTCATTCCATCAAGACTCCGATGTCATACAACATACTACACCAGAAGAGTGCATCAATTTTGGTGTGGGCCGGTCTGCGCTATGCAATACCAATAGGTTGAAATGCAGTCAAAACCTGGAGAAGAGCCAATAGTATGTCCAAAAGAGTCATTACACCAAACGAGCGCATTAATTTAGCAAAGGCTGATCTGCATTATGCAACATCAGCAGGCTGATGCACAGTCAAAGCCTGAGAAATGGTGTAAAATGGATAGCGGTTGGGTAATCCCCAGTATAGACAAAGACCAGCGAAATAATGGCCAGCGTGATATTCATAAACATGGTCACATTAGGAGTAGGAATCTGGAGCACAACTCCCCAATTCTCTGAATCAAATGAACGTGTTGTTCACATCATAGTAGAAAGAAAGGTGGATGAAAGACTCCAATAGTGATGGTAGAAGGGTGGGATATCAGGAATGGATGGAGCTCCGGTGTGCTATGAAGAGTTGGGTACTGTACCATTTCGAGGCGATGTTCAGTCACGGGTCACAGGACCCTCTGAACTAAGGATTTTTCGTGTGTGTCACAGGTCACAATGGCCTTTGAACTATGTGACAGACCAGATTTTTGGAGGCTAAAAAAACAAAAAATTTCGAGCCCTACAGGCTGAATTGATGCATGACATATATAAACATCATGTTTAGAGTTGTTCCATGCACAGTCCATTTATGATCATGCTTTTGGCATTTTGACCCTTTATTTTTCTTTGGCATGAGGTGCTGCACTCTTCTTTTCTCTCTTGTCTTCTCCACCTCCTTCTCCAGTCTCCATCTCCTCAGATTCTGAAAATTTTCTAGAACAGAGCATGTGAGCCTGTCACGTGTGAACTGAACTGAACTGGTGTCACATACTGCTAATGAATTTGAACTAGGTGAACTAAGAAGTCAAAATGTCACAGGTCACAGGCATGAACATCACCTCGAAATGGTACAGTATTCCAGGAAGCAATTGAGAAGAAGGGATAAAGCAACGGGAGAGCATGAGAAGGTTCCAAGGGAGGAAAAGCCAACTGAGCATTAGTCCTTTCTCTCTGCGTCTATCGCACTAGAGAGAGGACAGGAACAAGACTTAGTCACATGAACCCGATAACTTGAATAACATTCTTATTTCACCACCCCTTGACACCTTCCATTCTTTCCTGTTCTGAGCATAATGGACAGTAGAATTGATGAGTGAAAAAGGGTAAGGTTTGGATGGCCATGTCACAGCATCCAGTGTCTCCAGTTGAAGGCTTCCTGAGAAAGTATAGGTATAACAACCCTATCTCTGACTCACTGTGAATCTACAACAGGAAAAGAAAAGGTGAAAAGTACTGATAACATGTCCATAAACACTTCCTGCCCCCCACTTTTCATTTCTTCATTCCTTGTGGGCTTGTTCGACTGGGACTCAGTTCGAAATCCTGATTGATATTCATGTAGATTAATCTACTCAAGTCTCCTATGCAACTTTTGCAAAGGAATGAGTCAAAATTAATGCTAGCATTCAGGTGCCGCACTAAACGATATCAGGAATTTCTAAACAGCAATCCTAAAGTGATGAATTCTCCTTTGTGACTATTGCAATAGAGAAACATCATTTTTAGGAGATGGGACCCTTTTCAAAATAGTAGAGCTCAGGCATAGCTGAAAGGGAGAGCATAGAAGACACCGCCAAGGCTACAAGTGCGAGTAAAGGTAGGACAGAACCGAACACACGAAGGAAACAACAGAACAGAGGACAAGAGCGAATATAACGAAGGCGAGAGCATAAAAGGAAAAGCACTGTAAGTGATAGCTCTGCCCATGGCTCTGATGACAAAGGATCTGGTAGCAGAGCACAACGAGTTCACGATCCGAGAAAGTTGAGTTATGAGTATGTAATCAGCTCCCTATCTTTTTTTTTTTTTTTTTGGAGTAGCATTATGTACACATAATGCACTGACAATGTTACCACTCTTACGTGCAACCCGTGGTCTGTGCAAGGGAATGAACCTCACATGACTTCCGGTAGGAATGCATTTACGCAGAAATCACGGGCCGGCAATGCAGCTCTCCGTGAGATACTGTGGGACTCGCGGATTTTGCTGAATACCCACTAAACCTCCATTAGGTGTGGTATGCAAGGGAGGGACTGGGACCAAACCTGCAACCTCATCTGCATATTGTCAGACAGTGGTACACACGTGACCACCCGGTGCGGTGCTACCACTACACCACTGAGCCCCTCAGCTCCCTATCTTGTGACTACCGCACGGCGCAACTGAAGGGTTGCCAGAATTACTTTAACTCTTTTTTCGAAAAGAAACCTAGACTGGACTCATGGGTCATAGATCTAGAGAGTCCCAGTGGGTGACAGTTGAGACGTCAGGAATGGATGGAGCGTCAGTGTGCTATGAAACGCCGGGTATTCCAATAACGCAATCGAGAGGAAGGGGTAGAGTAACGGGAGAGCATGAGAAGGTTCTGGGAAAGGAGAAAGCAACTAAGCATTGGTCCTTTCTCTCTGCGTCTATCGCGAGAAAGGATAAGAACAAGGCCTAGTTACACGAACCCGATAAACCGAAGAACATCCTGATTTCGTCACTCTCCGACGCCCTCCAATCCTTCACATTCTTAGCACAATTATACATCTTCTTCGGACAGTTTGATTTGTCAGATAGTCGGGTCGAATCAACCAATTCACCATGTACATTGTTCAAAAGAGCGGGCACAAGTCATAGCTGAAGCCTTCAATAGCAATAATTGACCCTTGTTGAGAGGGAGGAATGGAGCTTCAGTGTGTTGTTACACCAAACGAGCGCATCGATTTGGTGAAGGCTGATTTGCACTATGCAACATCAGCAGGCCGACGCTCAGTCAAAGCCCAAAGAACGGTGTAGAATGGAACAGTGAACAGTTGAAGCAGTTGTCGGCCTAGGGAAGCAGTTGAGAGGAAGGGACAGAGCAAAGGTTTGGAAACAAATGCGAAAGAGATAGCAAAACAGAGGACATCGCAGCAGGCTTCGTAGATGTCGGGAATGGAAGGAGCTTGGTCATGCTATGTAGCGTTGGGTACTCCAGGTCAAGAGAGAGTATAGTACCGAAGGGAGAGCATGAGACAGGGATATAGCAATGGTCCTTTCTCTCTGCATCTTATTGCACTAGAGAAAGAGCAAGAGCAAGACTTGGTCACTTGAACCCAATAACCCAGACAGCATCCAGGATTCGGCACCCTTTGACACCTTCCAATACTTCTTGTTCTTGGCAGAGTTGAACATCCTCGGATGGTGATTGTAGTAGAGGTTTAGAAATAGAGGAGAGAACAGATTTATTGGCCACGTCACAGTGTCAACATCAGCCATCAGGTGTCCTCAGTCAAATTGAGACTTCAAGGCTCAGCACCAGCATAAAGAGCAAGAAAGGAGAACTGAAAGGAAGTAAAGAAACGTTAGGAGAAGCCGACATAAAGAAGAATATTCATTTGTATAGCATAGGTGGAATGGTGCTGCGTCTTTCATGCTCGCTGCAGATCTAAACCGGAGAAAGACAAATAAATAAACATCAAGAACGCTGTGACTACCGCACTCGTTCTCAATTTAGGAATAAAGAATAAATGAAACAATAGTTGAGAACGCTGCAACTACTGCACTCGTTCTCAATCCGGAATGAAGAACAAACAAAAGAATAGTAGATTGAGAATGCTGCGACTACCGCACTCATTCTCAACCTGCAATGAAGAAGAATAAAAGAATAAGAAATAATAAATTGAGAACGCTGCGACTACCGCACTCGTTCTCAACCAGAATGCAGAACAACAAAAGAATAAAAGACCAGTGTCCGACAGACCCGTTTGAGCGGACTCAAGAAACACATCGAGGTGCCCAAGAGTCTGTGGTACCCCCACCACTGTCAAGCGTCCGTGATCCCTAAAGACTCTCGGAGGCTACTCACGGTGCGTCTTGAATCGCGAGTCGAACGGGTGACGAGAGGGAGTGATGTAATACCATTGTCGCAGGCTCACGGTTGTGTCCACAATGGGAGGCAGTTGAATGGATGCCTGGCCGGAACATTGTTGAGGATAGAGAGACATCCTGTAGTGACGGGCGGGTTAAGTAAAGCACATAAAGACGACGAGACTATGGGAGTTGACAGCGAAGAAAGATATATTACTAATCATTACCTACAGAATTAACTACTGAGCTGCGAGGGCAGTACATATAGATCAGTAGTCTATATTGGTATGACACATCATGAAATCAAAGAAAGTGAGTATCTCTTCATTTTGAAACTGTTAGGCTTGAGGTGAATTTTTGAGGTGAATTTGGTATGCTTTCATTAAATCTAGTGATAATCCTGCTTTGAAATCACACAGGGTGACAGGTTGATACTTACACAATATATTCAAGACTTCAGCCACAGAAATACACCAATCAAGATTTTCACTCAATAGAAAGAGAACAAGTAAATGCAGGGGGAAAAAAGTAATGATTTTGCCATTGGAATGACTTGAACTTGAGAGTTCAGGGTGATTCAAAAGGAATACAGAGATAATATACCGACTAGGCTACCAGTACTCGATTGAACTGGTCAAAATGGATCCTGTGACTCAGGTCCGAATTTTTGAAAAAAAGTTTCTATTCCAGGCATAAGCCGAGAGTCTCTTTACACACGAGTTTTTGCCTTGGTCGGTCACCGATGTGGTCTTATTTGTCAAGACCTTTATTACCAACCCAAGGGTTGTCACTGGTGTGGTCCTGCTTGGATCAGAAGGTTTTGACTTCCCTGCCGGCACCTGGCTTGGCAACACCTGTTGAAGGCCTCGTACTTGCCACACTTGTGGTGGCCCACTTGACTTCATCTTAAAAAAGCACGAAAATGTTTAGAAATGGAATAAATGTCTAGAAATGTGTCAAAAAGAAGTGACTTCCTACTGGGCTTTAGGTTTGGCTCCTTACATGAAGTTTTGTCTGGGGGAAGTTGGCCCCTAAACAATTCCTACAGGCACTAAATATGGTAGCCACTACTAAATATAACCATTTCCGATAGTTTCGGTCTGAATAACCAGGATTACCTTGCTTGCAAGGTCGCCCATAATCCACGTGACAATCTCATATCACAAATAGTACCAAACTTTGTATTGCCGTTCTGGCATTGTAGCCCTAGTTCTTTTCTCTGTTCTTCATCTCAATTACACATATCCCTAAGTTATCTGTACTCTGATGTCCTCTGTTCTGTTTCCCTTCGGTGGCCATTTATGCCAATTCTGACCCCTACATACCATTTTGAAGACTCCGACAAACTGGTAAGTTGTCTACTTCTGCTGAATATATGTCAAAGATTCCAGGGTGTCTGGTTGTTGCGAAATCTACGATTACCCACAAAGTTAACCACGCAACCAAGTTAGAAATTTTCAGGGTGCACGTTTCGGTACTTGCGCCCCTTCAGTTGTTGGCAGGTTTGGTGGTAAATGGCACGCAGGGTTTTTGGCAACTCATGAATGATTTTGGAATGACTTTTGTACAATTAGATTTCTTGTCTCTGTATCGAAATGTTTAATGTACCATGGGTTAGAAAGTGATCACGTTACTGTCTCTACGTCATTTCCTGGTGGCAACTTAAATCCGCAAGCAAGGTCGCTGCCGACGTAGTCAGCGCTTCCCTACTAGTGTCATTAAGTATCCGATATCCATCCTACTTGCTTTTTGCATATTTTTCTTTTCTTACAATTGCTCACACATACATACTTGCATTAGATACTTAGTTCTGTGGACTGACTGCCAAACTATGTTCTATGTAGGGCTTTCTCACCTGTCTGAATACTTAAGTAACAACACTCACGTCACTTAGCCATACTTTATGCAGCCAGTGCTCGAAGAACTCCGAAAACGCAAAAATGCACGATGTTAATCATATCTCTAATGTCAGCAGCTTTTTGTACTCGAAAAACATAATTTTGGAGACATTTCCTTTCTTAGAAGGGACATCATTTTTGACTACTACACATACAGAAACGAACCCGGAAGCGAAATGTCTAACAATTTTCGAGTTTTTAGTCCCATTGACCGTCGACAATGGATAAAAAATTGCAGTCACGATCACGTGTAAAGTATCACTTCTTACTTTTGTCCTTCTCTTGTATCCATATGCATCTTGTACTTCAACACATTTCTTTGGGCTTTGACCCGGAAGCGTCGGCCCGCTGATGACGCATAATGCAGATCAGTGATCTCGCCAAACCGATGCGCTCGTTTGGTGTGACAACTCTTTTGGATAACCGGTGTAGGGCCTGCTGGCGCGGCACTGCCCACTACCTCAAACTACAGTTAAGCTGGAAGCATGGATACTATCAGGATTAATGAATCCTTGTTCGACACTCTTTCCCCCTCAATCAGTTTTAAATCTAAAGCAGCAAACAACATCCCCAAAATACTAGCAATGCTCTCAGGATTAACGAATCCTCGTTCAACTCTCTTTCCCTTTCAATCAGTTTTAAATTTAAAGCAGCAAACATCTGAGTGACAAATGAGAGGTAAAGTAATCCGACTTGCTACAGTAACGTAACCACTGGAATCTCTACCCACTCCATAAGCCCCCTGTCTCCCATGCCTCTTCATCAGCTCAAAATCACATTGAGACCACGCTTCGAAGGATTGGAAATGGCACACTTACCCATATCTCCCATATCGTCTTCCCATATAGACATTTCATTACTCCCGATGTCAACGGTAGTACTACTATCAGGCTTAATTAATCCTGGTTTGAAGATCTTTCTCTTGACACCCCTAAGCCTAACGAGCCTTTGTTTCGACTAAATTTCCGATGATTTCAATTAGTCGGCAATAAATTCTTGACGACTATTTTTCATCAGCAAGTTTCGAGGCATATAAAGTGTATAATGCATAAGAGCTATATGCATTTATGCAATTTCATACGAAAATTGATTGATCGGCTTTATACCCAAGTGTATAAAGGGTTTGATGCGGTATCATATGGTATATTGCAAGGGACTTAGGCGGATTTTTGTCAACTGATCAACGGTCACGTGCATTTGAATCGGACTTTGAACATTTTTGTTGATAACTTCCGCAGTCTCACGTCGCTTTTCCTTTGTTCTTTCCTTCCCATGTCTTGCCGTTAAAGTTTTACAGAACCCCAGTCGGTGCGTGGATTGACTCAGATTACCATATTTGCTGCTGATGCTGAGATTTTCCTGTAAACATTTCTCTCTGCCAGTGGCCGAGTGTGTTGTAGTGGTTAGTGGAAGGTTGACTTACGGTGTGTATATGACTATTTCTATTCTATACTTATCCTCACCTCCCTTTTCCTTTGGTTGTTGCTTTAGTTTGTTGTACTAATTCACCGGAGATGGCGCAAGAGGAACAGAAAGAGGTATTTGGAACGGGGTATGCTGCGGCTCTGAGGTGTGGGGGACTGAAGGAGTGAGTCTTTTTCCTTTGTCTCACGTGCATTTCGTTCGTGACTGAATATCTCTAGCGTCGGTCACTGGCTTCCTGTCCTGGATACTCACTATAGGTAAGTATGTCCCGTTGTAGTATTAGTTTATGGGTTCCCTTTCTGTGTTGATGAGTGTTGGAGAGTATATAGCTAGTCTGTAATGGTACCCATTCCCTGTGTATGCTTTTGTGTTTCTGTAGTTTAGCCATTGAATATACTGGTTTTTACAAGTATTTTTGCTGGAACCGAAAGAAATATTGAGTATATAAAAACGTGTAAAAAGCGTGTAAAAAGCGTGTAAAATGTGTATAAATGATTGTCTAAGGTTTATGAAAGGTGTATAAAGAACATGCACTCCCCCCTCGGTTTATACAAGGTTTATACAAGTATAAAGATGTATAAATGGTATAAATTTATACGTATTATACGCCTCGGAACTTGCTGATGTTCCTCCAATCACTCGGCAATACACTTGTATGTAATTGAGCAAAAGCGACGGATAAAACAGTATCGGTAAGGCAGAAGTCACAGTGAAAGTGAGTGATATTGCGGATGGTGAGGATGGCCATGTTAGGGGTCGGCGACAGTGTACTAAAGGGAATGTAAAAAGAAGGATGAGGGTTCCTTACATAAACGATACCCACAAAAGGCGTGAGTTCGCACCAGGCCGCAATGGCATCGGTAGGCGGACCGGAACCAAAGATCCGTTTGTCTGCCAAACGATCGAGAACTTGCAAATTGGGGTAACTGCACGACAAGACCCACTACTTAAGGTAGCGGGAATGTACACCGGTCCGAGTCGCTTGCGGTTTTTAGAACGTCAACGTGTACGTTTGCAGAGTTTCACTAGCACTAACGTTTTCGGTGGGACCAATAGCCAATCCAGGAGCATTTATTAACTGAGATCTGGGGTTGCATAAAAAGGTTCGGCCCTCACCGCTTGCGGCCATACCCCCCAGTCATTAGGTGCTAATTCTAAGACGGCTGGGTACGACTACAGCATGTGTTATTCATGAATGTGTGTCAATGACCTAACACATGAATACATGACAGGTAGCCCGCTTCTTGAATTGAAATGTCCAAGACACGAGGCATATTTTAAGGTTTCCAAGAAATAAGGTTTCCCAACAACAAATTATCTCATGTTCACGTGCAGTTGGATTTTTCTACTACCCATTCTTCAACCGGTAATCATGGATCAGAGCGAAACTAGCAGAAAACGCAAGAGTTCGGATCAGCCTGATGGAACTTTAAAGCCCAGACGGAAAAAAATCAACACTCTTACAACGAGTGCGGACAATCTACCACAGGATAATCCAAGTGCTATTGCTCAGTTTGACCAGGATGACAGTAACATCTCTTCCTTTGGAAGAACCACAGACAATATGCCACCAAAGGGTTCAAACACTCTTACCCATGCTCAGCAGAGTGATATTCCTGCTCTTGGAACAAGTCCAAGCACTGTTACAAGTCCTGGGAAGTCTATAAACCAGGATAGGGAGATATTAGGTGAGTGGAGTAAACTCATATTCTAATATATATTAACTAAAAATTTATAGATCAAAACAGGACTGAGATTCATGCATTTGAGCAAGCCTATAATGTTGATATTGACAATTCATCTGTGAACATTACTGGAAGGGATTTAAATTTAACTCAAATCTATTACAGTGAGTACTCCTAAAATTATTATATATTATATACTGATGGTCATTTGCTAGATGAAAGTGAACTTGCTAAACTGGAAAAGGAGCTTGACCCTATCAGGAATCCTGCAAGAAAAACTTATGAATGCATGCCAGGGACCCGTGTTCAATTGCTTGGTGATCTTGAAACATGGATTACCAGTTCTCAAGGTGTTGCCTGGATCTCTGGCATTGCTGGGACAGGTAAAAGTTCCTTGGCTGTATCTTTTGCCTCTTTGGTTAGAGACAAATTGAAAGGAAGTGTATCTCTTGCATTGACTTTTCACTGTGTCAAAGGTGAGGAGACCAACAATATATCTAGGCTGGTGCCAACTATTTGCTATCAATTGGCAAAAATATGCCCAGGCTATGGAAAGAAATTGATGGCTATTTTTAATGAAGATGTCTCTCTCAAAGCTTCAGGATTGCCAGTTCATCAACAGCTCAGTACATTTCTGAATCCAGATGATTTGATAGACCAAATGGATAAAGACATAATAATAATAATTGATGGTCTTGATGAGTGGGGAACAGACTTTGATCGTCAAATATTACTTCAGGGTTTATTAAAACTCTGCAAAAATGTGTCTAGAATCAAAATAGTCATTACTAGCCGTCCATCTGAAGATATAAACCAAGCTATGAATTGTTCATTGGTCAAAATCTTCAATCTTAATAAAAGTTATGACATTGATTCAGATATTAAAATTTATATTAACACTTGGTTAAAGGGTGTTCCAATTCAGCTTAGTCCTGGCCAAGTAGCACAGCTTATTGAAAAGGCAGATGGGCTGTTTATCTGGATAGTTATAGCACTTCTGTATGTCAAAAATGGAATGGATCAAAAGGCTAGATTAACCACTGTTCTTGCTACTGAGCAGAAAAATACAGAACAGAACCCATATCAAGCACTTGATACATTGTATAGCAAGGTTCTAGAAGGTGTATTTTCTGATGAAGAGAATGCTGGGTACTTTAAGACAGTGATGAAAGTACTGCTAACAACTGAAGAGCCAATATCTATTGAAACATTGGGAATAATGCTTAATGTAGAAGGGACAACAGTTGATGTGACAACAAGAGTCATAAACAACCTGCGAGCTATAGTATATGAGCAAGATAAAAAACTTCACAATCACCTATCTTTTAGAGATTTCATTACCTTGAGAAAGGGATCTGGGATCTGGTCAATAAAGCAAGAAGATGGTCACATGCTCCTGTCAAAGATATGCATAAAAGTGTTGATGAGGGAGCTTAAATTCAATATCTGCAAACTGGAGACATCGTGCTTAAGAAACTCAGATATTATTAACCCTCCAATTGAAGAAAGAACACAAAAACATATTTCATCTCAACTGCAGTACAGTTGTTTGCACTGGGCTACACATCTACTCAATGCAAAGAAACATAAAAACATAAGAGATAGTGTGAACACTTTTTTAACACAAAAGTGGATAATATATTGGGTGGAATGTTTGAGTTTATTAGGAAGTTTGCACACATATAGTTTGTCCCTTGGAAATGCTAAAAAATGGGCAAATAAATACCGAGTAAGTAATATATGACCAATATATTGTGATAAAAGGCTAAATAATTTTATCAGGAAAATGATCTTGAATCTGTTTTGAATGAAATTCAAACAATAATAGATAGGTATTTTGTGGCAATCAATGAAAGTACGCCACACCTATACATATCAGCTCTTGCAATATTTTCAAGACAAGCATCTTTTGTTGAGGCATGGAAGAAACATATGAAGAAATTTGTTGAGATAGGGAGGTATGAACAGGGAATCAAATGGTCACAGACAATGAAGACATTACAATACAGATCCCCTATAAATTGTATTGCATACTCGCCTGATGGCAGATACATAGTGTCTGGATCTGATGACAAGACAGTCAGGATATGGAACTCTCATACAGGACAGCAAGTGGGCCATCCTCTGCAAGGCCACATCAGTAGTGTCCAGTCAGTGTCATATTCTCCTGATGGCAGATACATAGTGTCTGGATCTTGTGACAACACAGTCAGAATATGGAACTTTCAGACAGGACAGCCAGTGGGTCAGCCTCTGCAAGGTCACAACAACAGGGTCCAGTCTGTGGCATACTCTCCTGATGGCAGACACATAGTGTCTGGATCTGATGACAAAACAGTCAGAATATGGGACTCTCAAACAGCACAGCCAGTGGGCCATCCCCTACAAGGCCACTTCCAAAGGGTCCAGTCAGTAGCATATTCTCCTGATGGTAGACAGATAGCATCTGGATCTGATGACAATTCAGTCAGGCTATGGGATTCTTGTACAGGACAGCTAATGGGTCATCCCCTACAAGGCCACACTAGTGCTGTCCACACAGTGGCATACTCTCCTGATGGGAAACATATAGTGTCTGGATCATGGGACAAAACAGTCAGAATTTGGGACTCTCAGACAGGACAACCAATGGGCCTGTCCCTGCAAGTCGCCCACAAGGTCTGGTCAGTGGCATACTCCCCAGATGGCAGATACATAGTGTCTGGATCTGATGACTATACAGTCAAAATATGGGACCCTCAGACAGGACAGCCAGTGGGCCAACCTCTGCAAGGCCACACTGACCAGGTCTACTCAGTGGCCTACTCTCCTGATGGCAGACACATAGTGTCTGGATCATTGGACAAAACAGTCAGAATATGGGACTTCCAGGCTGGACAGCCAGTAAGCCAGCCCTTGGAAAGCCACACTCATTCAGTTCCATCAGTGGCATACTCTCCTGATGGCAGACACATAGTGTCTGGATCTCATGACCAAACAGTAAAAATATGGCACTCTTGGACAGGACAGCCAGTGGGCCAGTCCCTACAAGGCCACAATAACTGGGTCCAGTCAGTGGCATACTCTTCTGATGGCAGACACATAGTATCTGGATCTGAAGATAATTCAGTCAGAATATGGGACTCTCAGACAGGACAGCCAGTGGGCCAGCCCCTGCAAGGCCACACTGACAGGGTTCAGTCAGTGGCATATTCTCCTGATGGCAAACACATAGTGTCTGGATCTTATGACAGAACAGTCAGGATATGGGACTCTCAAACCGGGCATCCAGTTGGCCAGCCCTTGCGAGGCCACACTGACTTTGTCCAGTCAGTGACATACTCTCCTGATGGAAGACACATAGTGTCTGGATCTGATGACAAAACAGTCAGAATATGGGACCCTGAAACAGGCCAGCCAGCAGGTCAGCCCCTGCAAGGCCACACTTACTTGGTTGAGTCAGTGGCATACTCTCCTGATGGCATACATATTGTGTCTGGATCATGGGACCACACAATCAGGATATGGGACTCTCAGACAGGGCAGCCAGTGGGCCAACCCCTGCAGGGCCACACTGGTCCAGTCCAGTCAGTGGCATACTCTCCTAATGGCAGACACATTGTGTCTGGATCTCATGACAGAACAGTCAGAATATGGGACTCTCAGACAGGACAGCCAGTGGGTCAGCCTCTTCAAGGTCACATTGGTACTATCCTGTCAGTGACATACTCTCCTGATGGCAGATACATAGTGTCTGGATCTGATGACAATACAGTCAGAATCTGGAATTCTCAGACAGAACATCAGATCAACCAGTATTTAATGAGCAGTCAGACTTTGCCTTATTTCTCTGCAAATAACTTGTCATATATAGCTTCACGACTAAATTTTCCCTGCTTCATTGATTCTGACTCATGGTTATGTTCTCTTGATGATTCTTCATGTCTCATTCTCTGGATACCACCAGATCCAAGTCTTCGATCTCGCCTCCATAATCACAGACAAGTTATAACAATACCTGCAGATGCTGAGAATGCAGCTTTAACAATAAATTGGGACAATTTTGTCTATGGAGAAAAATGGACCCAGGTTTGGGATGACAGCTCCTGAGAATCATAGTCAGTTTGTTGTGCTTAAAACAATTTGATACATTTGATATAGCTTTGAAGTTCTCCTTTAGTTTTGTTTGTCTCTTGCAAAGTTTTTGATTGATGGAATACAGACCCTTACAGGGTTTAAATTCTCAAATTTATTGACTTTTCTTCTTTTCCCATCTACTCCATACCTATCAGCATTATGTGGCATGAGTTTATGTGCGAATTGGCTTTACTAAACTCGACTAAGTTCATGTATAATGTCCATTTGGTATATCAGTCTCTTATTCTCGAGATTTGAATATGACTCATTCTCTTTTCATATATACTCACATACATATGTATTAACTGTGTAGCTAGAAATAATTATTTCTCCCTCTAATGAATATTTACATCTTTTTCAGATTGAGAATTAAAGAGGTAAGTTTTCTTTGGTTGATTGTGGTTTGAGGACATTCTAGGATGACAGTTTAAGCCTCAAAAAAGTCAAGTGCTGCTGAGCAAATTGCAACAAGGGGATGAGTGACCGCTGTTGAGAGAACCGTATAAGTGCTACTGGATAGTTAAACTAAGGTCATAACCTAGACTTTGTCTACATCATGAAATGATGTGATTTGCTTGGCCTGCTTGCCCGGCTTTTTGGCTTGCTGCCAAGCAGCAAGTCATCAAGCCCAACAAGTCAACATGTCATACTGTGCTATTTATAGTGGCCCAGGTGTGACTTGTATGTAACGTTAGCCGAGCCAACTTGTTGCAAAAACACGGTGGGATGGTCACTTGTGACTTGGGTGGCTTGAGCGGCTTGAACAAGCTGAAACAAGGGGGTCAAATGGGGGGTCAAGCTGACGCAAGCAATCCTAAGGGAATTATGATGTAGAGGTACATTGAAGTCATGTATGAGTGGTCATAAGTTGTATATGAACTTCTACAATACTCACTACTTATCTACCAGTCGGATAAGTACCATGTAACTTGTAAGTAGAATTATGAAGCTGTTGAGAGCAGTTCTCTTAAGGCTGGACACGGATGCATCTGCGGATATCCGTCATCCGAACCTGCCGGTTTTTTCATGTGAAAAATGCCTATCTGCATCCGGATTCATCCGGGCCAATAGATACCTGCATCCGGTCCATCCGACCGGCAGGTATCCACAGATGCCGGATATCTGCAGGTATTGAGTGTCTGCTCACAAAATTTAATCATATACAGTTATCAAAGCCATAGATTTGTATATATAATAATAAAACATCTATTATTACTTATTTAGTGAGTTAATGATTCTCAGTTAGGCAACAGACCATATTTTCTTGTGTTGTACACATTTTGAAGATATAAAAAAGCCACACATCTTTCATTTCTAGAAGTAATCATACAAACTTCTGGTTGGGTCGTTATTTGTGTTTCTAGAAATTGTGGCACCATTTAACATAGGTGGAAATATAAAAATGTGGAACCTAATCCAGTGTGTACAGATTGATGACTTGCACAGATTTCATTTCTAGAAGCTGTTCTCAAACTCAATATTTAAAGTACAAAAAGGCCCTAAAAATCCTGTGTAACTACAAATGTATGGATGTACATTATCAAATCAAAAAAAAATTATTACTTCAGTGTGACTTGTTTTTTTTAGTATCCCTCTGCTGTTTTTGAGAATGCAACATCTGGGGCAGGTTCAAAGTCACACTGTTGTGCAGTCTTCTGATTTAGTCCATAGATTCATAAATTCTTGCACTCTTGCCTTCAAATATTGAGTTTGAGAACAACTCCTAGAAATGAAATCTGTGCAAATCATCAATGTATACACACAGGATCAGGTT
>ML179821.1:2137-26092 GCA_004369135.1 Dendrothele bispora CBS 962.96 | reverse complement strand
AGTCTCACTTTGCTTTTATCTATTACTTCTCTTGTCCTTGTCTCTTGTTGTGTGACCTGAGTGGCTCCCTGCATGTCTCAGCACTATGGAGTGGTCGTTCTCGACAGTTTGTAGTTGGACCGGTCACTTGACTTTGAGCAGCAAAAGGGGCAATCATGTCTATCTGGGGATACATCCCAACAACAACACAGCCACCTGCACAAGTCAAAGTTATTAAGGATGAGTCCTCCTAAAGTCGGCCTCATAGTTTGAACTTTGCATGCTTGGGAATCTCAGGTCACCTGAATTCTTATCACACATACAAGGCTGACCGAAGGAAGGACTCATCTTTACTAGACCCCGCCACTTAGCATAACTTGTGACATTGCCATTAGGAAAATCTTATCACATTCTTATCAGAATGAATTGATACCTAATGCTGACTTGCGGGAACCTGTCAAGCTCTTATTTACAACTGGCCTCGTACTTGCCACGAGAAGCAATGGCCCACTTACTTTCATTACAATACTCTTGTAGTCATTTGTATGAGTATGGGCATTTTACAAGCCGCGGTTCTACTCTCTGGCACCTTAGTAAAATAGTCAAAGTAATATTTGGAGTACCATTTGAAAACACCTTAAGAGTCCACACTCAAATCTTGTTGTGGCAAGCTTTGTGGGCTCAAAGATGCAGTCCCTGGAGAAACTCCTGCAGCAAGACTCTGCTTGACAGGACTATCCTGAGAAGGGATACTGAATTACACAGGGATGTCTTGTAATAGCATTCTTGTTGCTAGGCCTGTGACATCGGCCCTTCTGATTTTCGAAGTTTTTTGAAAGCGGAGCTTTTCTTCGACAGAAGGGCCTGCAGAAGTTGTCCGATCTTTGGCAGGAACGACACATGATGTCATGGACAGTCAGGTGGATATCACGCTCCTGCCTTTTTTGACTAAACCTATATTGGGAATGGCTGTGTTTTGTATTGAATAAATTTTTTGACAGGTTATCGTCGTTCACAGTAGCTAGATAAGTGTAGAAAACTCCGAATGTCTCTAGCTAGTAGCTTTCAATACACTCATTGTCCATGTTTCCATACAAGCGGCCACCTACTCTGCCACTCCCTGGCCAGTCATCGTTTCAGCTTGATCTAGCAGCCCCGCAACTCCTGTATCTCTGTCCATATTCTCACTGAATGAAGATTCTGTACGGCGTCGTGTGAAAGCCCCGAGTTTTGTGGTCTCGACTCTCAAAGCTCTCTTGACCTGCATGTAGGAAGTATGTACTAGTAAAGATGCGAGCTAAGTGAATTCTAACCTATGACACAGCCATTCCCGATATAGGTTTAGTCAAAAAAGGCAGGAGCGTGATATCCACCTGACTCTCCATGACATCATATGTCGTTCCTGCCAAAAATCGGACAACTTCTGCAGGTCCTTCTATCGAAGTCAAGCTTCGCTTGTGTCAAACTTCGAAAATTAGAAGGACCTAAGTTACAGGTCTATCTTGTTGCATCTGGAATACTAATTGACATGGCAGCCACATCAAAGGCTTTCACATGGTGTTTAATTTAACTTTTACTTTTTACTATACTTAATTTCCGAGCTAGTGTAGTCTATATATGCTAGGTCATGGGGGGTTGGGGTGATCATGATGAGCCATTTTTGCAGTTCTAGGCTCAAGATCCAATATTAATTATGTGAATGACATAGTTATGAGCCTAGATACTGAGGGAAACTGAGGGTTAAAGCTATTCCCAAGCTGTTAACCAAAAGCCAGAGCTATATGTACTGGAGCTTAGTGAATCTTCTAAGTAATGAAAGTCCTATAGAGGTGCATAAGCAAAATCTGACATTACCCAAGTCATACTGAATCAACCAGGGAATTGTGGCTGTGGTGGTATTAACAAGACTATCAAGCTACTAGGTCCTATGTTGCATCTGTTCATTAATATGTTGCACAGAGCCTAGTAAGATACAGTCAGATCTTATTAGCTATGGGATAACTCTAGTTATATCTATGGGAAGGAGGAAGCTTGAACATGATCAGGCTTTTCAGCTACAAGGTCCAAGGTTGGGCTTAGCAATAAAAGTCTTGTAGGCTTAAATTGGACATAATGGATTGACGTTAGAGCTATTGCCATCTGACCGGACCAACATCTAGTCTAATTGGTAATAAAGGGATTCATGAGACGTTCTGGTGACAGAGTCAGGAAAATCCGACAGGAACCAGGAGCAGTAACATCAGGAAAAAGTCCCCTAGGCCAAAGACTGTCAAAGTCAACCATGGCTTTGGGGTCAAATTGAGGGGGTGCCATGGCTGATTTAAAGTTCCATAGCTATAATTTTTCAGTCCTGAGACTGCCCCAGGAGTGTCTAGGAGTGTCCCAGGAGTGTCTAAGGCATGACACAGATGCATCCGTGGATATCCGTCATCCGAACTGGCAGGTTTTTTCATTTGAAAAATCCCTATATGCATCTGAGTCTATCTGGACCAATAGATACCGGCATCCGGGTCATCTGACCGGCAGGTATCCACGGATGACGGATATCTGCATCTGCAGATACTTTAAACCCACAGGTATCCAATATCTGTTCACAAATTTTAATCATACACAGGTATCAAAGCCATATATATGTATATATTATGATAAAACATCTATTATTACTTATATTCAGTAAGTCAATGAATTTCAGTCAATATTATTGGCAAAAGACCACATATCTATTTGTGTTATACATCATTTTGAAAACACAGAAAATCCACATATTTTTCATTTCTAGAAGTAATCACAGAAACTTGTTCTTGGTTATTTATTTGGGTTTCTAGAAATTGTGGCACTATGTTATATAAGGGGAAAGCTTGGTAATAAAAATGTGGAACACAATCTAGTGTGTACAGATTGATAACTTGCACAAATTTCATTTCTAGATGTTGTTCTCAAACTCAATATTTAGAGGTGAAAGTGGAAGAATGTCCCAAAATTCTTTTGTAACTGTGAAGTTATGGATATACTTTGTCAAATCAAAAAACTACTACATCGGTGTGACCTGTTGTACTTAGTTTCCCTCTGCACAAACTTTTAGATTTTTTCACCATGCCATTCTTGAAAACAAGCAGAGGCAACATCAGGGGCAGACTTGTGGCTCAAAATTAGATGTTGCCTCCACTTGTTCTCAAAAATGGCCTGGTGGAAAAAATTCAAAGATCTGGTAGAAGCAAGACTACATACTACAGGACATACTGATGTAGTAATTTTTTGAACTGAAGAAGTATATCCATAAATTCACAGTTACAAGAAATTTTTAGAACATTTCTCCACTCTTACCTCTAAATAGTGAGTTTGGGAACAACATCTAGAAATGAAATTTGTGCAAGTTATCAATCTGTACACACTGGACCATGTTCCAGATTTTTTATATATAACCTTTCCTTTTGTATTACATGGTGCCACACTTTCTGGAAACTCAAATAAATAACCAAGAACAAGTTTTTGTGATTGGTTCTAGAAATAAAAAATGTGTCGATTTTCTGTGTCTTTGAAATGATGTACAACACATCTAAAAATGTGGCCTGTTGGCTAAGATAAAATATTATGACAGGTTTTGTATTGAATATATTGATTTTAAACTTAAAACCACATGTTTGTATATGCCATAGAGATAGGAGCAGCTTTTAGCAAGTGATAAAATCTTTTTCAGGGTGATTTTGAATCATTTCAGTGTTAATTTTGAGTGTTAAATATGTTATATACAGATGCCGGATACCTGCAGGTTTTTCAACTTTTACAAAAATCTCAATCCGCATCCGGCAGTATCCGTATCTGCAGGTTGCAGATAGAGTTTCCATCCGTGTCATGCCTTAGGAATGTCCCAGGAGTGTCTAGGAGTGTCCCAGGAGTGTCTCAGGAGTGTCCAAGAGTGTCCCAGGAGTGTCTCAGGACTGACAATTTATGGCCATGGCACGTAAAATCAGCCATGGCACCCGCTCAATTTGACCCTAAAGCCATGGTTGACTTTGACAGTCTTTGGCCTAGGGACTTTTTCCTGATGAAAATCTGTTTCCGTGTCAATAATAACAGAACACATAGGAGGAAATAGAGTGGTCCATGAGTTCACTTGCGAGTTACTTGTGCAAGTATTCTGCAAGTATTGGCTTTCTGAAGTTGATACTCCCACTCTTCAAATACTTGCGAGTTTTTGTTAGTTTTTGCAAGTACTTGCAAGTTTTTGATTCCAAATTTAATACTCTCACTTGCAAGTGCGAGTTTCCCACGAGTTTTCCATGGGTACACTTGCGGGCACCTGCAAGTATTTTAAACTCGTGGACCACTCTCGTACGAATTAAGGTGTTCCACAAGTCCAGGTCTTTGGCAAGTACTTACAAGTAGAACTGGCAAACTACTTGCAAGTATTTTACTCGCAGGTCCAAGTACTTGTTTCTCACAGGTCGTGCACAGGTCACAGGTATGCACTTTATAAAATTCCAGAAATTAAAATGTTATCTATTCCAACACAAAAGTGTTGTAAAAATTAGCAAGTGATGAAAATGGAGTAACTTATTAAATTATAGACTGTATCATGAATTGGGAGTGATTATCTATTTCATCTCCAGTGATACTCACAGGTATTACGAGGCCGACTGTAAGGAGGAATCGTCCTTACTTAAATCGACTTTGCTGGATGTGGCTGTGCCATACTAGACACTATCCCCTTTAGGCATCCGGACCGGCACGGCAACTCAATACCCGCTGTCAGGCCTTGTACCTGCCACGCAAAGCGATGGCCTACTGTACAATTTCGTTCAATTCGGCAGGGGGTGTGACATGTGACCATGGCCACCAGTTCGGCACTCCGGCAGATAAGCTTGGGACCTGTGACCAACCGGAAATTTCGGCAGATGCGACAAACCTTCAAACACCCTGAAAGTACTTACTATAGTGTGCGAAGATATGCATACGACGGGGATGATATTTAAAACTTGATACTTCTGCTCGATTTCCGGTTCTCGCAAATTATTTAGAGTAATATATAGTCTACTAAGTATTAGACATAAGCAATCTATCTATTCAGAATAAGATATTCTAGAGAGGGAGGAGAACTAGACCCAAGAAATTGTAGTCTACTTACTAAGTAGCATAGGAGCATAGGTAATTCTAAAACTACACTCAAAACTCAGTTTTCGTCGAAAAAAAGTATTGTTTCTCCACTTCGAAAAATTTTCGGCAGACAGGTCTGTGACCTGGGACAGCTGTGACTTTTCGGACATTTTTAAAAGGCTGTGACCCGTGACTGCCGAATTGAACGAAATGTTACAGTATATCTTTCATAATACTTGTGAGTAATTTTACCTGCAAGTCAAGTACTTGTTATCACAAGTCCTGTCCAGGTCACAGGTCATCCCTTTTTAGCTGTGAGTACTTGCCAGCCAGGTCCAGGTATACTCACAGTTCCACTCGTGGAACACTTTAGTACGAATTATTAGTTTAATAAGTAATTATCAATACTTAGACAATCAATGTTAAGCTTCAAGTTAAGCTTGATGTCCAAATAAATGGTTTTGACGTTGCAGAGTAATTGATACAAGTTCTGCAAAAGGGGAACCGACGAGTAGAGTCAGTAGACTAGCTACCGATGGGAATATTCGATATTCAGGGAAATGGGATTGGCGTAGATGTGCTGGCTCGACATGTTGATGATTTGAGGACTGAATTGACTAGGAGTCAATTAGTGGCTGAATTGATATGTTGCGGGAACAATTCGGCAGTATTTGTGAACAGTCTTGAGGACTTTGACATGGTTGGAATAAGATATTAATGCTGCCTTTACTTAGGATACAGGTCTATCTTATATACTACTAACTCGAGTACTTAATTACTAGTCATTCGAGGGAGTCAGTATCTAGTCATAAAAGAGATTGTCATCGAGAGTCAGTAAAAAAAGGTGGCTATGTATTATGAGTTATATTAGTTAAATTGGGATGCTGTGTTCTGACATTTGAAGGTTTTTAAATAATCTGCGTTGCCATCGCTGTACATGCCAAGTGGGTTGCAAGGTTAGCCAGGTTACGAGTCATAACAGTACCCACCTGTTTAGACCCGAGCCCTTGAGGGTCTCTGTTGAATATTCAAGTGTCAAATTTACAAGAGGAATATCTGATGAGATACCTTGTTGGGAGAGTCGGAGTGGCACCAAGGACAGCGAGATAGTCGTATAAGAGCTCCCAGTTTTTTCACCAAAAGTCCCAACCAACCATTCTTCTTCATGTCCCAGAATGCCCGTAGCTGACCCAATCACACTAAATCTATTTCCTGTGTGGAAACTAGAGCGATCAACGAACTTTCTGGAACTCCGACTATCACTAGGCTTTCAAGGTTTGTGCCGCTCTATTATCCTTTCCCCATTCATTCCTTACTTATTCCTGTAGCCCTTCTCAAAACTCCACGAGGACTTCCCCCAATTATTTGGAGGGGATCTCTCAAAGTGAAGGTATGACTCCTTCCTTTGGAGAGATTCTCCAGGGATATCGCGAACAATGCGATAATATGCTAGAAAATCAATACCGTAGATTTTTCATGATTTATTATTAAGTTCTGAATGTCTATAGTATTAATATAAGGGAAACAGAGGACTATAGTGAGTCCCTGACTGATCGTCAAAAGGAATAATTGTATTAAGACAATACATATTGAGTCCAGACTTGTTCCACAAGGAAAAATCGTATCCAGAGATGATAGAAGTGACTACATAACTATGGTAGATAACTTGATCTGTCTAGTTATGAGGGTCTATGCTAAGCATTTCAGCTTGGACCTTGCCAAGTAAAACAGAACAGTCCTCCAGACATAGGGGAAGTGGCTGAGTTTTGGCTAATATGAATATGATTATGTCCTGATTCAAAGGGAATAGAATTAACTCCAGACTAAATTATCTTTGAGTCCAGACTAGAGTCAAGTCTAAAGTCTAAATCTAATTAGAATCTAGAGTGATGATTGGTTGCGAGATTGCGTGCCTTACAAGAGAATAGATCCAGAGTCGGGAGCTGAGGCAGAGTGCTGTTTCTAGAAAGAGTTCCACCTATTTGATTTAATTGGCATAAAAGATAGGGGTCCAATACTGTACTATTACGACCAAATGTTCGCATAACGCATAACGCCCCCCCCTCGAACATCAGTGATTTTACAATTAGTAACGCATAACGGAGGGTTCCGAACACCTACCTAACAATGCCGTCACACGGTCCGAGCTCGGATCAGCATAATAACCTAATTTTTCGAGGCGGCCTTTGGCCGCACAGCATCGTGTAACGCATAACATCACCCCCTGAACACCTGATCTGACCAAAATATCCCGTAACGGTTGACATGACCGAACTTTTGGTCGTAATAGTACAGTAGACCGTTGACTCACTAGGACTAGAAATAGGGGTATGCCACCGAGACACACATACTACTAGTTTACCCATAGACCTACGCAGGCCTCCGACATCATAGAACATGACTCCAGACCAATGGGAGTCCAGATATTAGAAAGGTCGAGTCAGGACTTGGATAATTTAGCTTACTAGTCTGCCAGTACACATAGGCATGGCAGTAAGTCTAGATTGAAACAAACTTGAAGTATAGACTCAAAAGAATTAATTTTAGAAAGACAAAATAAGTAACAAAGTTTCTAAATACCAACTGCGACATGCACGTAAATTATGAAAGCTTATTTCTACATACCATATATCCTCTAGTATAGTTCGAGAGGTCGACTTGTCAGGATTCTATCGATATATAGTTTGTACCACTTTCTTTCACTTATAGTATATGAAAAACCTAATAGCCTGCTACCGGTCATCGCAATACTAATAGTCTACATCAGTTCGTCAATAACCAACTGGTAGATAGTCGAGAAGTCAACAATCTAAGCATCCGTTAATTATCGCGTCAAGTATATACTCCATTTACCATAGATCACCGATAGTTTCAGTAACCAAATTTTACAGACGTGAATAGGGGCTTCGACACGTTCGAAAGTGTTCCCTTGAGTTGTACCAATAGTGCTAGAGTGTAGTGACGGTAGTACCAAGTCTCGTTCGACTGGTAGTACATAGGTTTGGATGGAATATCACTACCGGCACTCAAATACATCGGTTCTAATGTTCAGAATAAGCTGTTTCTCTATTCATGAACATTTCTCTTTATTATTTGAATGCGTTCTCTAGTTATTAGCACTTTAACTAGCAGTTCAGGCTCACTCTAGTCCTTTATTCACCATTTTCTACCGCAAATTTCACTTTTACGCTACAAAATAAGCCTTATTTGGGTGTTTTTGTAGGGCGTATCAGCGGGTAGCAGAATCATCTCCTACTGCCCTTCCTCTTCCCATGTTCCCATTTGTATCTGTATTAACGTTACCATTTCCCTGAGAGGAGTTAATCCAGCGTCCTTGAGGAGTACAGACATGAAATGATGTATTTTGTTCTTAAGGAGTGTCAGAGTTAGTGCGGTTGACTTCGCTTTCTGTCAGGACTCACGTAGACATTACTGATGACAGCATTGAGCTCGCTATTATGTTAGGAACTGACTTAAGTAATGTTAAAAGGTAACTGATTAGTTATAGTTGAATGGCTTAATAGTCAAACTTGAGGTTCCAAAGACAAAATGTCCGTTGGGCAGTAAGAGTTCACGCGAGTAAGTTCAATTGAGTCGGATTCAATAAAGTGGCTGAAAAGTCGATGATGTAAATAGCAATCTTCGAGTATATTGATTGTTACTTAGATTTACACTGCCGTAGTATAAGGCTACGTTGTACTTATAGGCGGTAAGTACAAAATAGCAAACTGGGGAGTACATACATCAGCAAAAGCCCAGAGTTAAGGGCAGATCTGTTAGTCATGTGAATATATGAACAATATCTTGGGTTGGATACATAAATGGTACATAATTCTTGAATCTAGTACAGAATCAAACATGATGTTCTTTTCAGTACATAATTTGAGGTCATCTGCAGAATCCTGAAAATCTATCACAGATTTCAACATAATGTCTGAGTCTATAGCAGATTTATCACATAATGTTGAAAATCTGTGGAAGAGTGTAACATTACATTGTCAGATCCTCACATAATTTTAGCAATCTGTGGCAGATGTCCATGTAATTTATTGGCCTGCAGCATACTCTAACATCACATCTTAGTCTGTTACAGATCCCAACATGGTGTATAACTTATAGCGGATTCAGCATAATGATGTACCTGAAAAAAGGAGTTCATTGAGTGACTTGAATAAATAATGCTTATCTTGTGGAGGGCTGGACATAATAAAGGGCTAGAACTATGTTGAAATGATATGCTTATACATTGATACCAGACTCCTCACCATTGTCAGGATCAAGATCAACCTTAGCATCATTGCCCACATGATATACATTGTTCAATTAGTCTCCATATATATATATATATATATATTTGGGAAATTTTCAATTGTGAACTTGAATGCGAAGTTGTTAAGAAAGAGCAGGGCAACATCAGAATAATGGGAGTTGGGCATGCAGTGGTTTGGTAAGATGATTATGTGCCTGGCATGTTTTTCTTGTGTTTACAAAGCCAACAAACTGTTACAATTTTCCCCTCTTCATTTTTCACATACCTGCTTTTCCCTTTTGCTTACCTTAATACCTTTTGCAACACCTTTTCCTGCATTCATGATTGTCCATGAGGATATCTTACATATTCCTCATGTTTATTAGGACTCTCTTTGTGATCACCTTATGCTTCACTCATGTTCTTTGCATTGACCTTGTATTTTCTTTATGTTCACTTGAATATGCTTTCTCCTCACTTTTAACATGCATAGGATGCATGTCTTTTATTATTCCTTATTCTTTCCCCTTCATATTCATCATGGACAGAAGATCCCTCAGTAGTATGCATGGTAGACTAGCCTCATGTGAGGATTATAGCCTTCAATTGATTGAGCTAAGACCTCAGCTCGAATTACTAATTTATAGCTTAGTAAAAGCTTCATAAGTTTAAGGACTCTTTGAGTATCACCTTCAACTAGGTCATCTCAAACCTATCCTCAACAAAGGCTCTTGATACTTAGAAACCCAGAATGCACAACCTCAGCATTGGATTTGTATGGCTTTGATCATTCTGATTCATAACAGCAAATGGCACAACCAAAGGCCTGTTTGTTTGTTTGTCTTGGAGTAAAGCAAAGCCTTAGGGAGTGTAAATACTTGCAATTGGCTGTGGGCATACCTGTAGGTAAGCTTGATAAGACTGCACTCGGAAGTATATTTGCTGATACTTTCAAGTGTAAATATGACTTCTTGCAACTACTTAGACCTCTCAGGTTTTGTTTTTGGTATTTCTCAACTTTTGAGGGATTACTGGAGGTTATGTAGGTGTTTTGTTAGTCATGGTTTAGAGTCAAGCCCAAGAGTAGAAAGTGGGATGGTTATTTAGGCTAGAGACATGCATAGACCTGGGTTTTGATTTTTTGGGCCATTCTGGCTACAGATCTAGTGGTAGCCACTATAAATAAGTTGTATTTGGGATTTCTAACAGTCATTTGTGAGTTCTCCTTCATCTGGGCTTTGATTTGAGCCCCTAAGCATAGAAATTGCATGGTTGATTCTGGAGGTGTGCATAATCATATGTCCTGGTTTTTGGTCTTTTGTCCATAGGTCTATCAATGAAGTTTGTTGGGACTGCTGGAGGCTAGTAATAAGAAGTCGTGACTCACAGGTCCGCGCGGCGCAGTTAACTGACATGGTCACATGACCATTTGGAGCGGAGCTTCAAATTTTGTTTATAAAGACAGCCTTCTCGCGTCGTCTCTTTACTTCACTCCACCACCATGACTGCAGACCGGGGCGGCCCCCTGGGCTGTCCATCATCACTTTTACCGTCCCTCCCTCTACTCCCTCTTACTTATATAACCAAGTCTTGTTGGCTGGACAGGTGATTTTTTTCGTTGCTCTCAATGTTTTGTTGTTTTTTTTTTTTTTGACGTGTTGTCCCCTTATCTAGGTGTATTTGAAGGTGCATCATCACATGCTGACCTCCTCTTTCCATTAACTGGTTTCTCTATACCCTGTTTCCTTTGTTCATTTAGAGAAGGTATGTGATATGTTGATTTTTATGTATTGATGTAGTCCAAATTGTATGTCCATTATGTTCCTGTATATGTAATCTAAGAAATGGAAGCTTTTTTGTCAATTGTAACTGTTTTGAACCACTAAGGATGTATTGAACTATAAGTTGGATCTCTTATGGACCCAACATCATGTTTATTCTGTATTGGACTTTACATTATGTCAAATCTGTTACAGATTCAACTTATGTTGAATCTGTATTAGGCTTTACATTATGTTAGATCTGTTGCAGCCTTAACATTACATTGTTAAATAACATAATGACTTGTAAGCACAGATCTGTTCTGATTGGACCTTTCAAGGAAAGATCTGTGCTTGTAGGACATCATGGTCAAACCTTCACAGATCTTTTGCATGAGGGCAGATCTGTTCTTAACTTTGGGCTTTTGCTGATGTAGTAATTACTGGGCTTTTATAGTAGTCCAAAAGGTAAATAATAGTAAGTAAAGAGTAAAGAAAAATGAGTAAAGTATCCCGCCGAGAGGCTTGGTAGTTAATATCTATACTTAAAAAGCTATATACAACGCGTGTAGTTTCGGCATCATCGGACAGGTACATGTATCTACGGCAATTGCTCCTTTATTCTACTTAAGGAATAATTCCATGAACCTCCGACGTTTCCGGTACTACTATCATTTGCTTCTGATTCGAATATAAAGGTGCCTCACCATGGCATTGATTTGAATCGTCGTCACGCCCTTTGCTACTGATACAATTTGAATCATAATTATAACATAATTCGAATCATGATGCAACTAGTAATTTACAAGTTGCACCATCTCGATTCAAGTTATAATTCGAATCGGGATTCAAATAATAATTTCGAATCCCACTTGCCTTGATTCAAACAAGCCACCACGCACCCTGTGGTACTAATCCAATTTGAATCATAATTTAAATCATAATTCGAATCATACTTCGAATCATAATTCCAATCCACCCCTACTCTCAAACAAAAAAGAAAGGCACCATGTAGTTAATGCGTACCTGAACCTCCTTTTCTTGCCCCTTGTTTGCTTTCTTGCATAATTGATATCGATTTAAATGGATGCTTATTTCTTTTTTACTCGGTCAATAGCATGAAATACTCCCCCTCGGAGTCCAAACATTTTGATGGCCAAAGAGGATATGGCTACGTCTCAATCAAGAAATTCATCGACGCTGCACGAAGTGTGAATGCTGGACTACAACATCAATTGTTTACCAACCCATTTCAGGCACCCTCTAAACATACCTACTTAGGATCATCTTTTGGGTAACCGAACTATCCTAAATGGTCCAAGTTCCGCGGAATTTCCGTCTCCACCCGGAATTCCTCAGCTGTTAAGTGAGCATTTTCCGAGGAACAGTCAAAAAATTCCGCGGAATTTTTAAGGGTCTATAGTAGTGTTCCCCGGAGTTTTTCTCGATATTCCAGGAATTCCAGGAATAGAAATTCCTTTTTAACAATTCTCTTTGTCATTATTATGAATACACGGAATTCCTCTTAATCCAGGAATTCCACAGAACTGTTGACATCCCAGGAATTCCGTGACTGTTCTGTTCCCCGGAAATTTTCTTGACATTCCAGGAATTCCGGGGAAAGAAATTTCTTTTTTTACAATTCTCTTTGATAATATTACAAATGCACGGAATTCCTTTTAATCCAGGAATTCCGTGAATGTCAAGCCGGAATTCCGCAGGTCTGTTGACACTCCAGGAATTCCGTGACTGTGAAGCTGCAATTCCATAAGTTGTTGTCATCTCAGGAATTCCTCATTGTGGCTGAAGAGGGTCATTTTGATATAACCCCTTTTCAAAGAGATAAGATAAGGGTCTCTCAGACAATCTGATGCAGAGTTTCCCACAGATTCCAACTATGGTCTCCATTTTTTGGATAGGGGCTGTGGCTGAAGAGAAAAATGCAAAATAAATTTTGGGAGCTGACAATGACAAAAATAAAAGTGGGTGGATAGGGGTATTTTGGGTCAATGAATCTGAATTTTCACTCAGAACAATGTCATCTGCAGGGGTTAAGGAGGTGTTCCAAGAAAACCCCCTCCCAAAGTCAAAAAATGGTATATTTAACCTGGGTACAGCAGATATCCAGGTATAGAAATGATTGAAATGGGTGGAAAGATATATTTTCAATGAGGGAGTTCCAATTTCCAATTAAGGTTCAGATAAATTCAATTAGCATCACTGGGAGCAAGATCCCATAACTTCTCAGGATTATGGTGAAGTTATGGAAAAATCATGAATTGGCAACATGTCTGTAAAATCCAAGATTTTACAGGATGTTTTACAGCGCAAAATCTTTTATCACAAGATATGTGAATTTATAGTAACTTTTACAGAGCTGTGTCTTTTCCTGAAAATCATCTGAAGTTTCAGGAAAGATACAGTGCCACATGTCACACTGTAAGTTCACAGTAAATTAAGCACAAAATATTGTGAAATTAACATCTTGTACATTCACCATAAATTCACCAGGAGTTATTAATTTATGAGATATTGCACCCAGTACATGCAGATATTCAAGAAATACTGCTTAAAATTTTATTTTAGCCTGAGAGTCTAAAAGTGGTACAGATGGATAAGATAATACATTTTTAACAGGGATCAAATGTTCAATCATTTTTTTTGATGTATTTGATATGTATGAAGGTATTCCAGAGATAGTGCTCAAGAAACATGAGAAATAAGTTTGCCACAAAGAGTATACTTATCCCAGATCAGAAGCAAGGGTGGAAAAACCTTTTTTCGATGAGTTAATTTAATTTCTTCCTACTTCTCTCATAGCTTCAATAAAATTGGTTTACTCTACTCTAGATTCAGCTGAGTAATTATTGTTCCTGTCAAGTAGAATTCTTTGTTGAGATTATTTGGTAGTCTCCTAGGCTACAAACACCTTTTCATATTGTTGACACTGGTCATTTCAACTTATTTGTAGGCTCTGGGCTATAATACTCTGTAAGGGGAATAGCTGAATGCTTCAACCCAGTGATATACAATGCTTGATGTTTGTACTTAGGGTATGATGATGGTGTACACTGATGGCCAAAAATGATTTCACTCCCCAAAAAAGGAAATATCCCTGAGAAATCCATCTCCGGGATATTCTAAGCTGCTGGCATTATTGAAGGTCATCCACTTGTGTTGTTCATGGAATGTGAGCAGTCAGAGTGGAGGGGAAACTACTCAAACAGAGGGATTCTGTTGTGCCAATACTGTAATTGGGCTTGGATCTTTTACCCCATTTGGTAGGGGGTGAAATCATTTTTTGGCCATTAGTGTACTCTTATGAGTTCTCACTGATTTTAAGTCAATGGTAAAATTCATCAATGCCATTTTGCACTGAATAGGTGTAAAGTAGATTACCAGAAATCCCCAAGCTTGCAAGTACACCAGAAGTCAAGAAAATAATTAATTACCTGTTGATTGCATTTTGTTATCCACCATAGTAGTGTCAAATGAGAGGTTTGAAATAGTACCACTGTCCTTGTGCCACATGTATTTTATAATCCCCAAATGCACCATAAGATTGGTCAGTCAAGAAGTATTTTTGTATGATCTCTGAGGTTTTGAATGCCAGTGTTTCAGACTCATCACTGAGTAAAACGAGATTGACAAAGGCCCTTGGGGGACCTACATATCCACTGTATAAATGCATATGATTTTTTATACCTGAACAGGTACCTGTGGATAGATCTGGCAAAATACCTGCAGAGCTAAGTGATCAGACCTCAGGAGCTATTTTTAATTGAAGAAATGACATTTAGCCACAACATGATACTGGCAAGTCTATTTTGTCACAAGTACTTGTGAACCTGCAAGTATTAAAATCACAAATAAGAATGGCATTTCCCATGAGTGCTTTGGGAATGAAAGTACAGGTCTTTGAGGTTTAAATACTTGCAAGTTCATTCATGACATGCTCAAGTCCAAGGCATAGAACCATCAACATATGATTAGATGGCTTATTCATGTTAAGTAGTTATACATAGAGACAGGCACAAGTCCAGGTCTTTCACAAGTACTTGCAAGGAGATCTGGAAAAATAATCACAAGGATACTACTCACAAGTCCAAGTACTTGTTTCCCACAGATCCTACAGAAGTCACAAGTATGCTTTTCAGAAATTTAAATAATAATTACAATTTTGAAACTATGATATAAATGTAACAATAGTTTATTGAATCCTTCCTATATATAGTTCAACAAGTTTTGTTATCATGTATAAATATTGGATCAATAATTAATTTTAACTCATAAGAGTACACTAATGGCGAAAAAATGATTTCACCCCCTACCAAATAGGGTAAACGATCCAAGCCCAATGAAACAAGTCAAACTACTTGTGAGTCAATACTTGTGAGTTTTCTTCTAAAATTAATTATTGATCCAATATTTATACATGATAACGAAACTTGTTGAACTATATATAGGAAGGATTCAATAAACTATTGTTACATTTATATCATAGTTTCAAAATTGTAATTACTATTTAAATTTCTGAAAAGCATACTTGTGACTTGTGTAGGATCTGTGGGAAACAAGTACTTGGACTTGTGAGTAGTGGGAAACTCTGCATCAGATTGTCTGAGAGACCCTTATGTTATCTCTTTGAAAAGGGGTTATATCAAAATGACCCTCTTCAGCCACAATTAGGAATTCCTGAGATGACAACAACTTATGGAATTGCAGCTTCACAGTCACGGAATTCCTGGAGTGTCAACAGACCTGCGGAATTCCGGCTTGACATTCACGGAATTCCTGGAGTGTCAACAGACCTGCGGAATTCCGGCTTGACATTCACGGAATTCCTGGATTAAAAGGAATTCCGTGCATTTGTAATATTATCAAAGAGAATTGTAAAAAAAGAAATTTCTTTCCCCGGAATTCCTGGAGTGTCAAGAAAATTTCCAGGGAACAGAACAGTCACGGAATTCCTGGGATGTCAACAGTTCTGTGGAATTCCTGGATTAAGAGGAATTCCGTGCATTCATAATAATAACAAAGAGAATTGTTAAAAAGGTATTTCTATTCCTGGAATTCCTGGAATATCGAGAAAAATTCCGGGGAACACTACTATAGACCCTTAAAAATTCCGCGGAATTTTTTGACTGTTCCTTGGAAAATGCTCACTTAACAGCTGAGGAATTCCGGGTGGGGACGGAAATTCCGCGGAACTTGGACCATTTAGGATAGTTCGGTTACCCAAAAGATGATCCTAAGTAGGTATGTTTAGAGGGTGCCTGAAATGTACCAACCATAGCCAACACCGTGTTGACGACAGCGGCAATCTTGAATGCGGGAAGGATGAGTTAAGATGAGAAGCGACCCGTTGGGATCTGGAAGGAAGGCGATAAATGGATTAAGCACAAGGACCACCCATCTTGTTTCTAGTATACATTGGGTCAGCAAATTTGAGCTAGCACTCTCATTATGTGTACTTTGTTAATTTGAATAATTATTTGAACCGCAATTCAAATTACTGTAGACTACAGTTGTTTCAGCATGCGACCACCAGCTTCAGTGACTCTCCTTTGTTGATTCGAATAATGATTTGAATTGTAATTCGAATTGCTGTAGACTACAGTTGTTTCAGCATGCGACCACCAGCTTCAGTGACTCTCCTTTGTTGATTTGAATAATGATTTGAATTGTAATTCGAATTGCTGTAGACTACAGTTGTTTCAGCACACGACCACCAGCTTCAGTGACTCTCCTTTGTTGATTTGACTAATGATTTAAATTGCAATTTGAATTACTGAGACTACAAAATGTTGTAAATTCAAACTGCCAAGTGATTCAAATTATGATTTGAATCAATATTCAAACCAATTCTTTAATAATGTGTGGTAAATTGATTCGAATCAATGCTAAGGTGGCTAACCTTTATATTCGAATCTGAATCAAGTGGTGACTGTCCGGTAATTTCATATGATCCAGTATCACCGGGTTACGCGGTCATTCAGCTTTGATTGACACAGTTACTGAGTTGAGCTTTGACTTTGCTTGAGTCGTAACACCCAGGTCCCAAATCAAGGATTGGGACATCCCATGAGCCATTGTAATCAAGGGGACATCCCATGGGCCATTATGAGCTTTGGGATTTCCCAAGTCCCATTCTAATCAAGGGGAAAACCCCAGGTGCAGAAACTCATTGGGACTTTCTAAATGCTATTGTGATGTAAAGACATATGACTGAATTTATATAGAGATCCATCTAATAGTTAGTAAAATGATAATGTTATAGACATCTCCTACTCCTGTTATCACTGGAGAAGTATGGAATAACCTAATTTGCAGTAGTAGTGTGCTGAATGGGTCATTCAGGGAATGAGGTCACTCTAGGAGGCTATTTCTGAATAAAGACATGATACAAATAGCTGAAATATGAATGCCAGCATAGAAAAAACAGGGAACACCAGGAAAGGTTGTAACTGCTGTCACATGCAAGAAATTGGGGATGTCCCCAGAGCCAAGAACCAGGGGCTGGGACATCCCATGGGAGATCCTGGCAATGCTTGGCTAGGATGTCCCAGGGTCATGGGATGTCTCCAGGTCCATGGACCTACTTAGGTGGATCAACTTAGGGGAGGAGCTCCACCCAATTAGGTACCTTAGGGGGGTGCCTGAAGTGGAGTACTTGGGTTGTATCTACTGGTCTTTTATATGTAAAGAGAAAAATGAAAAATAGAGAAACTAATTTATCTAGGAGATCTACAGTCAGTACTATCTCGAATAGATGACCGGCAGACGAGCTACAGGCTGAGAATAGTGTCGACGAAAGGTGTAGATAACCCTATACCCAACGACCTACCAGTGCTGTACTCGTGGAGTACAAAGGTACTGCCATCTCTCTAAATGTACCCAAGTGAACGAGCTGAGTCATTCCGACCTAAGCATATGGCTACCGTACCTCTATAGATGCGACTATCGGTCTATAGATCCAGACATCAATATACTATATTTTGGATACCCTAATGGAAGGACTTGACTTATATAGTAGCCCTTGAATATTTCTTTTATTTTTGTACGAATATTTTAGATACATTTTGTCGGACATATAAACAAAACCTGGTACTGTACAGTTTTAGCCACAAGTAGTATAAATCAGGGTTGTGCGGTCGGACCAAAATTTCTGACTGCCGGTCGGACGCACGTGGTTGGACGGAGGTCAATGACCCGTCTGACCATGGTCTGACCTGAGTTGACCGGCGGTCAATAGATATACATTCGGCTTAGTTCTTGGCTCTTTTTTACCCATGAGAACATAGTCTCGGCTACTGCTGCCGACCGGGATCTGGGACATACAATGGAATGGACATATCTCGACCATTTTCAATCAGCTCCTCAAGTTTCATATCTCATTTTGTAGCCATAGCTAGAGGCTACATAATTGTATATAATTTAAGAGAGAGCATGGTCAAGTATTGAGAAAATTGACCCTACGGTCATAGATGGTCTGACCTTGGTCCGACCTTAGTCCGACTTCAGGTCACAGGTCAGTGACCTGGTCACGCACAACCCTGGTATAAATACTGTAGGCTTGAGGCCCTACTGGCCCCAAGCAAAGTACGTTGAGTACACCAGTAGTGACCTTACTAGAGGATTGTTGCCGACGAATAGACAGAAAGCTTCTTATTTTCCAAAGTTCACTCATCTGGAGTATAAGCAGAAAAATATGTGGCTGTAATAATAAAGTGTTTTCTGATAACAAGTTGTGTGTCTTGAATATTGAACCAAATTGAGTCTGTGTCTATTTGTGATAGTGCTTGACATTGTGGTCTTCACTTATTTGATTGGACTTGTGATATTGTGGGCACTTGAGCCTTTAAACTTGTGTTTTGTCTGAAAAGACTTTGTGAATTGCAATACTGTGAACTTGTGTGTGTGTTTTTTGTGTCGAGTTTTGAACCCCAAAGCTATACAAACCCCAAAAGTTCTACCGGTCAAGTACAAAAACTTGAACTTCAACAGAATTATACAGTGATTCTGTCTCACTAGAACCAGCTCTTGCACTATCAAATTACGTGCATATACATAAGTTTCTTTGGTTTTTGGGTGTTTTGGTTTTGTTGTTATAGCAGAGCCTTCACTTAGTTAGCCAGCTTATTACCGCGTATTCGAAGAACAGCCGATGGGGACGGTGGGGGGAGTCAACAGAGTGTGAAGAAATCATCGAGTAAGGCCTCAACCTTCCACTCCAACTGACCCTGTAATCCAACATATTCAATACCAGAGTCACCCTCGTGTGGGAGATCTACTTTTGTATCAGATCAGAAGGGCCAAAGGATTGGAGTCAGAGGAATCCTTCCCCAGATTGGGAGGTACAAACATCTTACCACCATCCATCAGACAGGCCATTAGTGAGGAAGAACGGTCAGTTGATAGACAAACCGTTCCGTCTAATGCACCTCGTACAAACAGAGAAGAAGAGTATGAAGACAATGACGTAACCCAATCTAACCACCCGACCAATATTAATTCTGAAACTCGAGAATCGAGAGACGCCACCTCAAGGCTTCAATACACCACAAATTGTATTACTGAGACTGGTTGCTCCCCAACTGTATTATGCTCAGACACCCTTACCATTAAATTACCAACCATATACACGACAATACGAATCGGTCATGGGGAGCGCATTGAGCCGTCAACCGCATTGGAGTGAGCCGAGGTCATTACCTCCACCATACCCTGTGAACTTCTCCACTTATCGAGAAGTCAACCCTCTAGGAGTGAATACCAATCAAAAAACAAATGAATTGCGTCAATCAGCCCCATCAGATATCACTCAAAGCACAATAATAGGGCCACAACAAACTCCTATCGAGGCTTTGGCATTGTTAGGAGTACGAGCTAGAGAATTCGCTCGAGTAACGGGTCACGAAGGTTATCACCACTTGACCCATGCTGAGGCCATCAACTACGTTCAAGGTTTGGTGGAAGAAGGTTGGGAGCGCTTACCTGGCCCGGTCGTCACATTTCTACAAAGCCCTATGTATCAAGAAGAAATGAGGAGAATATACGTAGCAGCTGTCATGAACTCGCCGGTCCGCCACCCCGCCACCATACTAGAAGCCACATCGCCTAACGGGGTCAACTTATTTCCTATTCCGAAGTGCGATTAGGCACGATAATACGCTAGAAAATCAATACCGTAGATTTTTCGCAATTTATTATTAAATCCTGAATGTCTATAGTATTAGTAATAAGGGAAATAGAGGACTATGGTGAGTCCCTGACTGATAGTCAAGAGGAATAATTGTATTAAGTCAATACATATTAAGTCCAGACTTGTTCCACAAGGAAAATTGTATCCAGAGATGATAGAAGTGACTACATGACTATGGTAGATTAATTTATCTGTCTAGTTATGAGGGTCTATGCTAAGCATTTCAGCTTGGACCTTGCCAAGTAAAACAGAATAAGTCCTCTGGACATAGGGGAAGTGGCTGACACCACTGTGGCTAATATAAATATGATTATGTCCTGATTCAAAGGGAATAGAATTAACTCCAGACTAAAATTATCTTCGAGTCCAGACTAAAGTCAAGTCTAAAGTCTAAATCTAATTAGAATCTAAAGCAATGATTGGTTGTGACAATCGTGTGCCTTACAGAGGATAGATCTAGAAAGGTGGAAAGCCGTTTCCAGAAAGTATTCCACTAATTTGATTTAATTGGAATAAAATATAGGAGTCCAATAGACCGGTGACTTGCTATGACTAGATTTAGGGGTATGACGACGATGGGCGCATACTACAAATTTATCCGCAGACCCGCCTAGGGCTCCGGGATGACAGAATTTGACAGAGTATGACTCTCAACCAATGAGAGTCCAGATATTAGAAAGAGTCGAGTCAGGACTTGTTAATGTAGATGACTCGTCGGCCAGTACACAGAGGCGCGACAATAAATCTACAGGATTTAACCGGTCCTTTGAACACTAAATCTGATGAACTTTTTTACCACGCCCTACGATAACGGCAATACACCCCCATTTAAATTGTGACCTCGCCCTAAAGTCGTTTTTAAACAGAACCTTAAACATAAGATGATAGATGTCATATGTTGTAGCCTGACTAACATTATGTACGCCCTGGTGAGTTTCAGGGAACTTTTACTCAAACCTCACTTCGCGGTCTCTAAACGTTCAAGATGTCCGCTTTGTCCACAAAAACAGCCACCCTCCACACTGACTCCAGTGTTACCACTGTAATACACTACGAGTCAGTGTGTTACAGGCTTACAGCCCTAAAACAGTGAGACAACCGACTCGGTGAGTGACTGTGAAGGACGATACCCGGCTGTACGAGAAAGTGACTGTTTTGCACGGGTCGACTTGAGCCTCGACTTCTCACTCGAGAATCGATTTCGGCAATGGGAGATAGTCGTCATAGTCAGTGTCTTTTGTCCATTTTTTGGTCCTGAGGCATTTCAGACACGACTCCACCTCCGGCTCATGTGAGCTTTCTGGTTGTTCCAACAGAGCGAGTTAGTGCAGTGGCATACCTTGGAACATGTACCTCCTGTCGATGTCCGATTAATATTACGTCTCTTCTCAACCGAATGAGTTCTCCTTTGCCTTCTTCAATAGCTAATGCAGGAACTCAACCGAAGAACCCCAGTGGGCGAACTAGTAGCAGCTAATTTCCTCGTACGACTACTTAACACAGCTCGATCTGACCCAAGACGAAAAGGTCTCTCACCGCAACCCTTCGCAACCTGAATAGCAAAACAACGGTTTGTAAGACTAGCAGATGTACAGAAGTTACGTAGGAGTGAGCTATGTGAGGCACCAGTTCGACACTTAGGAGTGTCATTACTAGCTATGAAGTGGTAGTACCTCGCTGAACGTCGTTGTCCACTGCTGCCGTTAGGATACAGCCGTCTGAACTACACCCCTAAACTGCTCTAACCCAAGTTGTTAAACTCGCCACCCCGCTGTTTTCAGTAACCATCTTGTCCCTTCTTCGTTGTCATGGTTGTTTCTCCACGATTATCTCTTTACTGTTGTCATGAGCACCGATAAACACGCCTACCCTGATGATATGGTGGACGAGACTAGAAGTTCCCATTCCCCATGTCACACTGTACCTTGGTTTTACTAGGACATTGAGATACACTCAGAAGAGGCTCAGGATAAGTAGGTTTTTTATCAGACTAATCGTTTAATCCCAACCTATGAGTTTTTTTCCGACCTGACTGTTACTTTAGCCTGAGCTCATGCGGTTCGTGAAGCTTGCGTACTGGGCACTTTTCCGGTTTCCTGCCATGGCGACGGAATCACACCTATCGGTACGTAGTGTACACAGTGCGTAGAAGGACGTCAAAACGGCACTTGTGTTCTAAGTGCATGGTACGATGCAGCGTGTACCTTGGGTATAAATAGTCCCTGAGCTGCAACAAACGAAATCGGCGAATTCTGTCGTAAACCGGTCCTTGCTCTGTTTGTGTACGCTCTTTGACCTCTTGTTTAGTTTTTCCTGTGCAAACGTTACTAAATGCCTTCTCGGGTGGAAGCGTGATACTGAGGGCTAGAATAGTTTTGACGAAAGGCTTTTTGGCCAGAGACCGGTCAACTGGCATTACAACACTGGCTCCTGTACTACCGTGGTTCATTTCGTTGTAGCTGTGTTCAGATGTGGGGACGGCTCGGGAGGTGTGGGCAGCATAACAATGGCTTAATGAGTAACTACGAAGTTCCGGACACGTGCGAAGGTGGAACTACTCTGGGCTTCGGCCATCGGACCTACTCCATCGAGTCTTACTTTCTAGCTGGCTTAACCGGGACCAGTTGTGTGGATCAGCTGTTGCAGCTCGCGCCTACTGCTATAGGCTCGATGTCAGGTGCTCAGTTAGTAAGGAGTAGAGTAGGAGTGGTTGCTTTCGGACAGTGTTGGGTGGACTTGAGGTCTGTAAGAATGAGAGCGGCCATTTTTGCTGGTTCCGGCGTCACCTCTCACGTAACTGTGACCTTGGATGTTGTTTGTTACTCGCGGTAGACGACCTTCGAAACGTTGATGTTTGACTTTCCGATTGTGAACGCTTCCCAGCCACAGAAGTTGACGTTCCAGTACGTCATGAGGTCGTCAACAAGACGTCGGTCTATGCGTTTGTCGAAGCGTCGTTTCCTCCTTTTCAATAGCTTCTTCCCCTTTCCCTTCCCCTTCGACAACTTCCTACCTGATGGAGCCAACAACTGTCGTCTACTAATAAAAGTCCTCCAACACCTCGTGCTACTCCGGTACTTCCTTTTTCTCTCCGTCTTCTCCCTCTCTCTTTTTCGTTCCTTCTACGTCTCACGTCTCTACCAAGACACCCTCGTTCTCCTAGTCTTCTCTTCCCTCTCTTTACTCCTTTCCTGTGTGCGTACCTTTTGGCGACAATGTCTGACCCTTTGTTTTGCACGCGAGCGTTTTAGGCTTCCAGAGTTCGACTTTCTGACCCTTGCAGTTTTGGGCTTCGGCTTCCGCTTTCTAGGGCTCAAACGTGTACTAGGTCATTAGGGTTTCGGCTTCTAAGTATTTCGATGTAGACCGTCGCCATCTCCTCCTTTCGCCACTTCTTTAACGCTATCTACTTCTCCTTAACAGTTGTCTGCTGCTACTAACTCGAGGCAGTGGTGCGCGCACACTGTAGACAATGAACTGGACAGTGTGACAAGTTTACTGGGTCTTGCCGGTTTAATGGCCTGTAACGGAACAAAACGAGTGACGATGCACATGTGTATAGGATCACTGGGGTTTTAACCATCTCTGTATCAAATCTACCAGGATTACATAACATATATCGATTGATGGACTATACATGAGCGTCATTATGAGTCACGAGGCTAAAG
>ML179820.1:7546-31490 GCA_004369135.1 Dendrothele bispora CBS 962.96 | reverse complement strand
TCCGATCATCCAACGTTGCGCGCGCAAGTTTGCAAGTTGCAGGTGCGAAGTTCGCGACGTTTCAAAGAAATTCTGATGAGGTAAGCCAAAATAGCAGCTTTTTCTTTTAGGCCTCCAAGGCTACCTTTGCCCCGGCCCCCACACATAGAGGTTCTTTGAACGCTTACTCGCGAACTTCAGCGTTCCATCGGCGGGAAGTTCAAAAACTTAACATAGTAGAATGATCTCTGAGGTGCAGTTTTGAGGAGCGGTGCTTCTGGCCAAAATTAAGGATGTGACCACTCAGAGGGGAAGACTTGTCCAACACGATACCGACCAGTTTTAAAATTATGCTGACGTCGCGAGGTGCAGAAAGCAATTGAGTACAGAACGGTGTAGAGAAAAGAAGGTTTTTTTACAAACAGTACTTTACAGTATGTTATTTTTCATTCCAAGTTCGCAAATCCGCCTCCGCGACGATGCTAGGTACGGGGTTGTAAAACATACATTTTGAGTTTACTATCATACTGTAGAGGCCCAGATATCTCCAGACACCCAACGTTCTTCCCGACAACCTTAAACGATCACCTGGAAGATTATGTAAGGAATTCCCAGGTCGTGTTACGAATTGAGGCGGACGAAACCTCATATCACTCCCGTTGTACTGGGCACTGCCGCCTGAAGTTGCAGGTTGAGTGGCAGGGGTGTGGTATCTGTCTGTCCTCCTGGTACTTTTTTGTCTGTACTCTGGACGTCTGGGAACTTGGTTTGGAATACAACTAGTTCATAATAGCTCACATACTCTAGACTAATAGTATAGGTTTCTGACTAGATCCCAAGTAACCTGAAGATAGACTGTAGATTCTTGAGACGATGATGAATCCATGCGGGATTCTTACAGTGCCATAGTAAGATCGATGGTATTTATAAGCTATACTAGGAAGACACTTTCTTGGGGCGTCGTCGCCAACGGAAACCAGAAGAACCTAAACCTCAACCGGCAGATGGTGTTGTTTTTTCTTGTAGTTGTGCCCCGGAGCCCGCTTCTTACAATTACTGAGTCCTTCTCACCCCTTTTCCACCTAGGTAAATACTAACTCCCAACCAAAATAGTTATAGAGAACTGTGGTCAAAACGCGCGCATGTCACGTCAACACATTACAAAAAGTACCTGCAGCTGCCTGAGTCCCTCGTAGTTACAGTCGATTGACCTAGAGAGGCCGAAACGTGAAAGCCAGGCTAAAGTCAAGCAGATTCCCTGAGCTTCCTGTATGTTTTGCTCGAATAACCTTGTATCTACACGGATAGTAAATGTAACTATATGTAAAACCCGAACTACGTAGATGGTATGAAGGGATAAGTTGGTAGCCGCATCTCGAGCTTAAGGGTACCTCCGAAGACAGGTCCAGGTGGAAGCAAATTGGTCTAAGAGGAGTTGGCTGTACAACGTATCTGGGACTGTATCCGATATACGCTCATCCATGGTGATCCCTCAGATCGAGACCTGTATCAGCTGTGTGATAGGCCTAGCCTCTACAGTAAAAGAGGTAGCGGCAGGAGGCGTACTCTTGAACATTCGCGCTGTCTTCTTTTTGCCCCATCCTTACAACCATTTACTTCTGACTACCAACTGGTACGACAATTACCTACTACTGTTGCTACCTTTCCTGTTACCTTCCACTTCTTCCCCATCACTTAGCCCGAATACACTGGTAACTCTACTCCGACAGAGATATACCTCCCTACTATCATGGTCCCAACTAAATCGCAGTTGTGTCGCTCTTTACTCGTAATTATCACTTGGTCACTCAAGAACTGCATGGACTTTTCATCTGCTAGAATACTAAGGGAAAGAACGTGAGACCAGTTGATGGGGATAAAGTTTCGAGGTCCCGAAGGGCTCTAAAAATTGAACCTCTACTTAGGTTCCTACAAAGTTTGGGTCCAGAAAGCTACTAGGATGCAGTAGAACATCTTTTTCTCGTCCTCCCGTGACCTACTTTCATGAACCGTCACATCCGCTGACTTACACTTCTTGGCAGACTAGATCTAACATAGGGGAAGAAGCACTCATAGCAATCACGATACGTGAACCTGTCGACCTCCTCCTCCTCGCCCCACCCTCCTTGCCAGTAGGTCGTTTACTTACTTTCTCAGACTCCCGTCTCTCCATAGTGTGACCCTACTCTTTTCCCTCTCGCCAGTCTCGGACATATGCGGCAACGGCGACGATCAAATGTCTCATCTTGCTGAGCACAGGATCAAACTCTAACCATGAACCCGGTTGAAAGGGTGCACGCCACTTCGAGTCTTTCGAGTGTAATTCGATTGCCTTAGGAGCACTTTAGGACGAGAGCAAAGATTTGAGTCATGATAATGGTGAGTCACTGCAAACAGAATTGTATTAATTACATGCACAGAAATTGACAATTATAATGAATCAGCAATTTTATTGTAATCCACCGCTAAACAAAGACTCGAAAACAACTCATACACAGCAACGAATGACACTGGTTTTATAATGAATTAGCGATTTTATTGTAATCCACTGCTAAACAAAGACTCGAAAACAACTCATACACAGCAGCGAATGACACTGGTTCTAGAATAATTTTATGGGGTATGAATTATCGACATTACTACATACCATAGCTTTCAACAATTTCCAAGTCATGCGAGTTTCCTAGACTTGTTGACCGATTCTATGGAGACTCTATCTACTAATCACTTCAGTTATCAGACCGCATTTGCTGCAAGATATATCGACGTTTCTATTCCATAAGAAACACTTCATATCTATTTAGGCCCCGCTCTCAGAAAATTCTTCAAGTGGGGCTTTGGCGGGGCGATCACCAGGTACAGACCTCACTCTCCTCTTCCTCCGTGTTCTTTCAGAGTCCTCTCCATCCTTCAGATAAGATATGTGGCCCATCGTGGATGACTGTGTCTTGACTCTTCTTTGCGGACAGAAACCTAACATCACAGTGTGGATCTGCCGATGAGAAAGCGGAGGTTAGTGGATTGAATAAAGAACTACGTAGTCGTCGTGCATCTATATTGTAGTATTGTTTCTTTGTCGTGGAGGATGTAGTATCGAGCAGCAAAAGCTAAGTAACATATGCTTCTCACGGTAAGTAGATTCGATCCGGTTTTCCATTTTTCTTTATGCTCCATTTTGTTTCTCTCTAACCCCACTTTCAAACTTCATTGTGGAGTTGTGATATATCCTGTAGCAAATGCGGTCTATCCAACAGAAAATACCTTACTCATAAGTACTCTCAGAAAAGGCACTTAATAGACTGTATACCCAGCAAAACTACTAATGCCTATTTAATGATTGACTTTTTCTTTCCAGACTAGTAGGAATTTACCTAAACTCTAGCAGTGCGTATACATTTTTGATGACGGGCCCGGGATGTTTCATATTGTCAATGGGCGTCTGGTACCGTAACGTGCTAGACAATTCGGAAAGGATGAATCACCATGTAGCTGTGTTTGGGTCATTGTTACTACTAGTTTCTCATGCTAGTTTCGATGTTTCCAGTGTAAGCTTGAACGCTTGCGGGTAATGCACTTTATGCTCCAGCTCAGATTTTGCTGACAATGTCGAATAGCAGAGACAACCTATAGCTATGTTCAGATGTTCAAATTCCAAATTTTCGGTCATGTATCATCTGAACATTATTCTACGTCGGGTTTCCTCAACACACGTCTTTATTAGAGAGGATTAATATTAGCAACAGGCTTCGGATGTCTCCGACTTCCCATTTTTTGTAAATGCTCCATAACCGAAGCTTAGTAAGAAAATACGTTGCAATTGGTGCCGGTCAAAACAGGTCCCTCTGTTCAACCTCTGTTTGCTGTTTATTCTCTGTACGTAGGAAGCTCTGAGATCAGAAAACATATAATTTCTTCCAAATTGAGGAGAATCGATGGCATTATCGTTACGACTCAGTAAAGAGCATTACCTTGAGATGCCTTTCCTCCAAGCCGAACAGCTTCCGTGTGCTCCAAATTAACCGCATCTTACGCGCGCAGCGCTCGGACATGTCCGAAAACGCAAAAATGCCCGTTGCTAATCCTCTCTATTTACAGCTAATGTAAGAACATCGGCAGATTTTTTCCACGCGTGTCAGAAAGTTCCGAATCCAATCTTCCGAGCACCGTACTAGTAGCACACTCAATTCCTCGTATTTTCCGTAAATTCTTGAAGACCTATGCAGCTCTTGATCTTTCTTTGGCAATCACACTTGTCAACATTTCTGGATAATCCTCCGAGGGGTGAAAAACAAGTATCCTACCAAACACTATGATATTGTTATGTGGACCCACATACGGATTAGAAAAGTCCAAATCTTCAGGAATTGAGAGAAAATATTGAGAAATGAGTGTGCTAGGGCTTGCGGAAGATTGAGCTTGGAAGATTGAAGTGCGTTTTTTGAGCCTTATGTTCTTACATTAGCTGTAAGTTTCAAATGGAGCTGACCGGTGTGGACGGACAAGCACGAGAATTCCTTCTGCGGCTTCAAGTTGGGGATATCTGATTAAATGCGTGGACAATGACCGTGACGCATGATTTTAGGCATGGAAATTCTATTCTAATCTAATGCTAATACCGATTTGAACCCAGGTATTCTCGAAGCCCGGGATCTCACTTGTCTAGCCTATGTACTTTCAATAAACGGTCATCGTCAAGGGATCGTAATATAGTAAGTACCTTCAAGGTACTTGATTTCCATGTACCATATTCGGTTACCTCGTAAGTTGAGACGGATAACTGAAGAGAGCAAGCTGAAGAGAATTAGCTCCATCAGTACTCTCACAACATCCGTACAAAGAATTTCTCCAACTTGCAGTACCGCCGCAATACTCCGAGACGACGTGGCAATATGAGAGGTAGACAGCTACTACTCTCGTTTGTCCCGATTGCCTTATGCGTGAATTACACCGGTTTGGCAACCTAGTTGTAATGCAAAATGATCAACGCGTCGTAATCATTAGTATCTCCGTTATTGTAAATCATCGGTACTCACTTGAATACATTCTAGATGAGAAAAGCTTTGATCCACGTATGAGGCACTGACTCGGGCGCTGGTTCTCTTCCCGGAGCTGGTCAGATTGGTCTTAACTTTGGTTGCATCAAATATCCCTTTCAACCAATTGATATGGATGATAATAGCAACATCACCTGTGTTACTATTTCTGTCTAGCGCCACCTAGTACGTGAGATAGGGTCAGGATTATGGAGCCATCGCCGCCCGACAACAATGTAAGCCACTAAAGCCTTAGAGCTTTACTCCCCATAGTAAAGTTTAAACAATTGCTAGTAAATTGTTACCAGTAAAACGTCAACGCAACATGCCTGAAGCTGCAAAACATCGTGTCAGCAACTTGAGCAGACACAGGATCCACTCACTCTACTTCCGTTCCCCATGAGATACTTTGAGTGTTCGCTCTTGAGCAAAGGTATAAAAACTGAAGGAAGATAGGTGTTCAAATCAGCGCAGGTCGTTCCTCACATCTCTCACATCTCCTGTAAAACACGCAGGTCGTATTACCTTTCCAATTCTCTCGATCCTCAGCAACTACCGTACTAGAAGGTAGAGAAATCCCTTTCAGTTCTTTGTCGACATTTCTTTCTCACTGCAAGCAATATTTAGCTCTCTGCTCATCATGCGATTGACATTCTCCGTCTTCTCTCTGGCCGCTTGCGCCACTCTCCTCATGGCCGCACACGCCGTCCCCGTAGGCGAGGACCTAACGGTCTCCGTTAGGAACTTGTATCCTCGAGGACAGAGCCAATCTGCTATCAAAGCAGAACTCGAGAAAGATACAAAATGCCCTTCACAGGAGAAAATTACCGATTATGGTGAATCCCTAAACGGAGGCAAGGCCCTCACCAATGGTCTCTTCTGGACGAGCGATGTTAACCTTGAAGACCTGGCTAAAGTCAAAAAGGGTCATTCTAAGAAGGTTCTGCGAGATATCTTTCCCGATGCAATAAGGGATTTGATTCTTGAACGGTGTAATGGAGTGGCGCACTCGTCGACGGACGGGTGGATGTTGATGTCTACAGCAATGGCCACTATTGCGTCGGGTGAAGCGTGGATTTTGACTCGAAAGACGAACCTCGTCCCACACAATATTCTATCTCAGAATACAGATCAATACTTTAAACAGGAATTGGCTATAATTGAGCAAAAGAGGATGGTTCATGCCCTCAAGGCATTTTACTATGAAGGAGGCAAATTGCTTCCAGCGGATGGGGTTGATGTATAATTCATATATTACTATCGGTTACTTAGGGAGTGTAAAAGTTGCTCACTAGCTTTAATATGTGGAAGTGAATAAAGAAGGTGGTTCCCAATGTCATCGTATTCCCTGCTATTGAATAACCGAGCTCTCTGTGAGTATGTTACCGTGGATTGGGGTGGCTCGGTAGGTCTGACCAAAACTCGACCTGTAACACTGGCAATTGGTATACGTAGCTAACCTAAGTAATACCTCCTGACTTGCTTATGTTTTTCTGTTCGTTCAGGAGAAAAATAACAAGTTATTCTATCTTGCTCTACCGAATTCGTTTTCTAATAAGGGCCTACTCCTATCAACAGTTCGTTCGTATCATCCACCACAACGCCTTTACTTACCACCAAGTCGCCACAGAGATCAAACCTGGCAAACGTCCGTGAGCAAAAACACCACCCACACATCCGTATCACTGATTAGATACTGACGCTGGTCACAACCGGACGAGTTTACGAAGGAAATCGTGAATCCGTCGCCGATGTGGTCTTATTTGGACCGGAAGGCATCAACTTCCCCGGTCCGGTAGCTACCACGCGTTGCGTTGGCCCACTTTTCTTCATAACTAAAGTGTCCCTGGAGGTTAATGCAAACAGGTTCCCTGGTAAATTCAGCAAAAGAACTGACAAAAAATTGCTAGCAAGGCTATAAAGACCCCGATTGGCCACTGATGCACTGCCTAATATAATGCAGCATGACACCCGTCATCCGATATGGTCATGGCGATACGAGGCGCACGAGCGCTGACTATCATGGCGGTCGTTAATTCTTTTCACCTCATCCTGACTCCAGGTCTCGTACACTTACTTTTGAAATGCCACTCTTCGCCTGTGATTTAGAGGTTGAAAGGCATTTTACAGTAAAAAAGCCTGTCGGCTTGACATTGGTGCCTTTGCATCCCGCGCTTCTTTCCTGCGCGATGGTACATTCTGCGCCGTGTCGTTGGAATTAATCAAGGACCCGCATGCACGTTATACGGTGATGGGAGGTATGAATTGTCACATACAGCTCTCGTTTGATGACGGAATCTCGTGGATCGCTCGTTTTCGCCGCCAGGTCTTCTCCCCCAATGATCCCTCAACGCGCAGTCCAATCTAGCGAGGCATCCACTATCTGTCCCATTATTCCTCTATCCCGTCCATTGTGCATGATTTTTACCAAAACCCTGCCAGATATACTTGTGTCATCATGGGTAAACTCGGCGGTCAAGCTTTGAATTGGTACGAGCTGGACATCTCCAAAAGAAAGGAACTTCTGTCCCAGTTTGCATCGATTTTTGAGTAGTTGAAGAACCCTTTCCTGGCTGTCTGACTTATCCTAAGAATGATGGCTCCGGTGCATTCGGCGGTCCAGACTGCGAGGCTGAGTGGCAGTGCGTCCTCGGACCGCTGGTTGACGAAATGACAATTGACATTGTCGAGGGTGACAATCTGAAATTCATGGGCCCGTTTTCTTCTTTGGAATACCATCTCGCCATGGTGGTATATGGAACTGATTATTGATGGGGAAGTCTACACACAGAATACTATTGAAGCTTACCTTCTACATCGATTCCTTCTGGACTGTATTCCTCCCCTTCCTTCCTCCAAGATCCAATCAACTGAATTTTTCATCAAGCACATGGATGACAAGGGTGATCACATCCTTGTTGACAGTGATTTGCGTATTACCGGCATGATTGACTGGGAATGGGCCCAGACTCTATGCAAGGAAGAAGCTTTTGTTTCACCTCTGTTTCTCCTTGATGTTGGTGCTTACTACGAAGGAAAGAATGATCTCAGCAAGGACGAACCTTTCTTTATCCAGGTACTGGAAGAACGTAGTTTGAGCGAGTTGGCCGGTTTCGTCCGGGATGGTAGAGTTTACCAGTGGCTGGCCTTCTGCTTGGGTGGTGATTTGACCGACGAGATGTTACCAGCGCTGTTTTTTGGGTTTCTGAGTTCACTTGAAGCAGTTGAAGGGAAGGAGTATGTTATGCCAAAAGACCTTACAGCGGCCTGGGGAGAGTAGGTTGAAGACGCAAAGAAGATTTACCGGGGAGATAAGGGCTTTAATCAGCTCCTAAAACCAGTGATTCAGAGCTTTCTCCTGAATCCGATGGGTTTTTGTGTTTTCGAGACGGTGTAATTATTTTCATGTATCAAGCAGGAAAAACCATAAAGTGGAAGTGGAGCATCACTGCGCGGTCGTTATTTCTGACATTATCGCTGCCGAGCTGGGTTATGAGGCCGGAATGAAGGAATCGTCTTAACATGAAAATTTAAGCCCATGTCCAATACCTCGGATGTGGTCTTGTTTAGAGCGGAATGCATCTTTGTTGAGTCTCAAATGGACCGGTGTAGATGAACAACCACGAGAACTTCTGATCAAATGCTAGGCCTGTTACTTAGTCCCTTCAAATCTCGAAGCGATTTCTAAAAGCGGTTGCTTCGACGACGACAGAAGGGCCTGTGACTCAGCGTCTTTTTTTGGCAGAGTCAGGCAGACACGACATCACATGGTTTTGATGTCATGTGTTGCCGTGGGATCTGTCCTAATTTGGCTTTCTTCCCTTTTGGGTCGCGTCTTTCGCTGTACCGTGTTTAGAAGACTTCTACCATTTGTTGAGCCTTTACTGGCATACTGTATATACTGCATATTTTTATATAACGAGAAAATTCTATTCAGCTGCTGTCAAAGCATAAGAATGCTTCAAAAACAAAACCTTCTCCGCCTGGAGATGCTATCGTCACAAGAACACAAGGCCAATCTGTGGTACAGACACGACAACCTTCTCGACCTTGTCACCGACTCACCGAGTGCCTCCTTGACGACAGCGCATAAGTCTTTGAATTCAGCCTCCTCTGCTTCACGAGCCCTCTTCTCTTCTTCCTTAGGCTTTTATAGAAGGCGGTATACTTTTACTTGGGTGTTGTCATTGGGATCGCGTGTCCAGATGGGTTGGTCTTGTTCCACCCAATTTCAGTCAAGCGGTACATCCGTGCTTTCACCAGAGGTTACAGCAAGGATCTTACACATTCCATCTTGCCTGATAAAGTCCTCCGTTTACTTGCTACTTATCTGTTTTGATTTTGGCGGCATAGGTAAGAGGCAAATAAGAGGTAGATACGTAGGCTACATACAGTCGAACACCTCACAGTAAATTCTCATGCATATCCGGAGATATATGCAATGTGAGCTGATGCATGAGATGTTCGACTGTTAGAACGCGCAGACCCAAAAGGGAAGAAAGCCAAATTAGGACAGATCCCACGGCAACACATGTCATCAAAACCATGTGATGTCGTGTCTGCCAAAAAAAGACGCTGAGTGACAGGTCCTTCTGTTAATTTTTAAAGATTTATTTTTACAATAGACTAATCGTCTCGGTGGGTGGTATAGGAGTCTTTACTCCACCTCACTATAGGCTCATGATATCTGTGATTTTAATTACCACTGCTCTGCACATTCTCCATGGCCTCTGCCTCCGTCAATCCTCTGTATCAATACTCATGCATCCCCTGTCCATTACTCAATGCTCTGTACACCGCCTCCATGAACTCGATCTTTCAATTTATGTAATCTTACTTACTAATGTACCCATTTCTCCAGCCCAAGTCATTTCACCTTTCTTCATTTTCCTTCATGTCCTCGAGCCATAACTTTTGTGCTATATTCTTTACACATCACTTCGTTCATGCCGGCTCAGTATTGGGATACAACGTTACAGGTCTTTCAACTTATACTTGCGGTGGGACTTCCCTGGACTGAAATACAAGCTCGGGCTTCCCTCAATGAGATCTTCAAACCAGCATTAACTGATACCACCGTACCATGGCACCTTCTCTTCATTATCCCTAAGGCTCCAACCAATTCCAATTAATTACCAATTATAATTGATTATTATGATTACCAGTTACAATTAAATACTCTTGCCCTCTGTAGTTGGTTGTAATCAATTATAATCAGTAATTAATTGGAGGGGAAAGGGGTGAAGTTAGAGGTTCTGAATTAAGGAAACTTTCATTGAGAAAGAGACTAACTGCTGTTCAAATCTTTCATATAATATGACTTAATTATGAGGACTACTTGCAATCAGCTACCCTGCTTCAGAACACACTGGCAGCCTCACTTGTAAAGGCTAAAGTCTAAAACTCATGATTTACCGGAAAATGCAGACTTCTTTCTACCACTTTTAGTGCCTGGGAGAGCCTTCTATTGTTTGAACCCCTGAGTCTGAAAGCAATACAAGCAAGTTGGATTGATATATCTGAGGTGACAGCAGGCAGGAAGATCCTAAAAAGCCTTTGCTGTAGTGGAAGATACATAACTGATTCTTTGGAAATTGATATATTCTCACCATGCACAGGACCATATCAAAGGCAAAGGTACATTTCCTATCATTTTCCAAGTTCAATGGGATTTTCTTACTATTTGTGGCTGCTGGCACAAGTGTCTCAATTGAGCCTTTTCTCAAGTCTTGACATTTGTGTACAGACTTATGTTCTTTGCTCAAAACTGAAGTCACAACCTCTGCAATGTGTGCAAAGGAGTGGTTGGAGGATGGGATGTTTGAACTTGATGTTGGAAAGCTTGTTATGGACAAAATTCACAAAAGTTCAAAGAAAACTAATTAATTACTAATTATAATTGGTTAGTAATTAATTAGTATCCATATCCAATTAAATACAAATTCTCTGTAATCGTATAATAATTGGTTGGAGCCTTAATTATCCCACCTTAAGCTCAAGGTTCACATAGCGCAGTTTTTTCTTGAAGGACTGTGCTAGCGGCTGCTAGTGGAGGGAGGATGCGATAGAAACCTTGAGCTGGTGTCTCTGACCGTTGGGATCTTGTGATAGCATCTTGTGACGTCTCATCAGTCGAGGATACCGGGCCGGGTCTGGAACCTATTACTCACGGCTTGTCAGTCATACTATGTCCATTTCGAGATGGTTACGAGCCCTTATCAACAACGAATCAACTATTTTACCGTGTTTCACAGTGTACCTCACTCCTGAAATAAGGTGGCCGACAAAAACAGTTCGAGGATGGAACTGGACGGCTGGGGGATGTAGATCCGTCAGTCGGGCTTTCGGAACCTGGAACACGGAGAATTTTGCGCTCAACTACGACTACTTATGCTTCAATCATATACTTATTGAGTCGTTCGCATCTGGTCAACTGCCTATTACAACATCCTGTCTAATACATTGTCGCGGCGAACTGTCATTATCAAATACAAGCTCGAGGACCGCCGTCTCTATACTATCTATGCGACCGACAGTCAAGGAACAGGAGGATTAACTGGATGGATTCGAGGAGTGGGGTGGTTTTAATGTGGTGATAGTGGTATTGCATTGTTTTTTTTTGAGGAAAGGAAGGGCAAGCTAGAGGCGAAATGAGTTGTGAACTGGATCTTTCAGAAGGATTGGAGAGACTTGGAAACGAATACCACTAATCAAATTCCCTGGCTCTCTCCGACCAAAGCCGCTTTTTCAATCCGAATCCTGTCCAAGTCGTCTTCTTCTTCTTGCTTCCTTACTCATACCACGGGACTTTATTACCATGAACATTTTTTCCATAGGGCATCTGTCGTGTCATAAAAGGATTAATGACTTCTGGGGCTGAGTTGAGGCCGACTGGTAGACACAACGAACGACGATGGCAGACACTGTGTATGGACGTTCCGGTCTTGAATGATCAATGTCTATCGGCTGCAGGAGTCTCAACGGTTGGGTTTCAATTGGTGTGGAAGATCTGCGCGACAGAGAAATGTTGTCTTTTTTATTAGAGGGAAGATGTGTTTTTAGTCAATATTGGGAACGTGGTAGAGGTCATGGTCGGTGAACGCTGGGGAGGCGTTCTATTTCTGTCAGGCTCATCTTATTGATATCGTCTTGGGCTGGCCCTATCGTCTCGGGCTTGTCTTGTCTTTTCAAATTTTGTGCTCTTCATCATTTCGAGCAAGTTGCCGTGTCTTTTTGTGCTCGTCATCATTTCGGACTTGTCATCACTTTGGTCTCACTTCGGGCTTGTCATCATTGCGGGCTTGTCCGCTTTACGTTCATCGTTACTTTGGTTTCTTCATTTTGAGTGAGCGAACACTGGGGAGGTGTCTTCTGATTTATGTCGGATTTCTTATCGCGTTGGGCTCACCTTGTCATTTTGAGCTTGTCTGCATCTCAGACTTGTCATCACTTTGAATTCAATGTATCAGGCTCTTTGACCTCGTCTCGGGCTTGTCATCATTTTGGATTCATCACTACTCCAGGCCTTCCCAAATTTTAAAAGTCTTAATCTGTTTGGGCTTGTCTTATCGCTTGGACTCATCCCATCACTTCTGGCTCATTTCAGCACTTTGGTTTTTATCTTGTCACTTTAGACTCATCTCATGAATTCGGGCTCGTCTTATCACCTCGAGCTCATTGTTGCGGGCTCGTCATCATTTCAGCACCTCAGACCTCATTATGCATTTCGGATCTCGTCGCGTCACGTCACTTCAGACTTATCTCATGAATCCGGGCTTGTCCCATCACTGGCATGTCTTATCACTTTGAGCTCGTTTTATCACTTTGAGCTCATCTGATCACTTTGATCTCGTCTTATCCCTTTGCGACCGTTTTCTCGTTTTCGGCCCAGGGCTCATCGTCATTCACTTTGGCTCGTCTCCCTGTTACGGGCTCACACTTTGGGCCCATATCATTGCTTTGCAGTGCACCTCAGATTCATCTTGTCACTCACCGTGACGGGATCACCTCATTGTTTTGAGCTCATCTTCTTCTCATTGATTTGGGCTCGTCTTATTCAGTTTGCACCCGTCATTGCTTCATGATCCACTTCGGGCTCATCAGGTCACTGATGGTCCACTTCGGACTCACCTTGTCACTCACTGTTACGGCCTCACCTCATTGCTTTGAGTTTCAAGTGGTCTTATTCTCATTGCTTTGGGCTCGCGTTATTGGACTTCTCTCACCACTTTGGGCTTGTTGCGACCCTGGGTTCCCCACGAACCTCAGTATTTCTGCTCGGTCTAAAAAAAAATTAAAAAAAAAATTAAAAAAAAAAAAATTAAAAAAAAAAAAAAACTTTGGCCATTTCCGTGAGGGCCCTAGAGTCTCATATTGAGGTGTTGCTGAGATCAGGGCCTCCAACGCAGTGCTGCTGAGTTCAGAGCTCTGTGCCGACTCTCTCAACACTCTGTGCGTAAGACCTCTGGGCCATCCATGGTCATTTTTTACGAAATCAAGGAGGCGTTGCTGAGATCAGGGCGCCTCCAACACAGCGCTGCTGAGTTCAGAGCACTGTGCTTAGGCTCTGTGCCTATTCTTTCAACGCTCCGTGCGCAGGACCTCCGGGCTGTCCATTTTGGCCTCCGTGGCTCGATCCTTGTGATCAAGGTCTCCGTGACCCCTGAGCTTGGGCTCCGTGCCTAATCTCTCTACGCTCCGTGTGCAGGACCTCCGGGCTGTCCATTTTTTGCCTCCGTGGCTCGATCCTTGTGATCAAGGTCTCCGTGACCCCTCTGGTTTCCATTACTTCTTCGATTATACATCTGGTCTCCGTGATCCCTTTGGTCTTCATGACCCCTCTAATCTCCATTATCTCCATTACTTCTCTGATTATACCTCTGAGCTCATCTCATACCTCTGGGCTCATTTCTGTCTTCATGACCTCTTGGTTGGCACCGCTGAGCTTATCCCGTACCTCCGATCGGATTTCATACCCCTGGGCTCATTTCGGTCTCCATGACCTCTCTGTTTATACCGCAAGTTTCATACCTCTGGGCTCATTTCGACCTTTTCTGTTTATACCGCTGAGCTTATCCTGTACCTCTGAGCTAATTTCATGGCTCAGGGCTCACATGCCGACCCATCTTATGCATTGTATGTCTCATTTGCTCTCATTTTTTCTCATTTGCGCAGTCAAACGCACTTCCAAAATGATCGAGTGGCTGCAATATTTATTTCACTTTGGGCATCATATCATATTTTTCATGACCTTGTGTATTGATGTGAGGCATCACATTTTTCTGGAGACTGTCACTTTCGAGTCTCAAAGTCTGATTACTTCGTGCCGACATTTTTGTGCTCCCTTAATTTCCGCTGCAGTTATTATTTTTCTTATGGCTGCAAGCTCATCTCATGATATCAGACATCACAACTCTTGCGAGAATCGAAAAGGTCTCATGTTCATTTCATGCCACGTCCTTCTTGTACTCCATTAACTTCCACTATACTCTTTTCATCGTTTCAATTCCCGTTCTACATCTTATTTCTAATATTCATTTCTTGGCGCAATTTTTTCTGATCGTATAGCCGCTGATTAATTTTTGTGGCGATGCTTCAAATTTGGTTATCTTTCTTGAAAGTGTCATACCCCGTTTGCTGCTTTGCAATGGTCAATTTATATTTTCGACTTTGACTTTCTTGTTTCAAGCGGCTACAGGTGTTGTTCTCTTCACCCGGTTCTGTTTTGCCCTTCACTTCTAGATTGACATCTTATATTTGCCATACTATATCCTAATGCTGGCCTCCCATTCTTTCCCTATGCCTCCATTTAAAACCAAAATTTTCATTCACCTCTTACATTTAAATTTCATTCTTTTTTCTTCCATAGGCTCCATAGCCCTTCGAGCCTCACTCAAATTCTATTTCAGGTGGTGTCGCTGAGAGCAGGGCACCACCGTGTTTGCCTATAGTTTGAATTGAAGCAATGTGCCTGCTTGGTGCTCCAATTTCTTCCTTTCTTCTCCAGAATGACGGTTAACACACCGTTGGACGATTAGTTAATTTTTAAAGATTTATTTTTACAATAGACTAATCGTCTCGGTGGGTGGTATAGGAGTCTTTACTCCACCTCACTATAGGCTCATGATATCTGTGATTTTAATTACCACTGCTCTGCACATTCTCCATGGCCTCTGCCTCCGTCAATCCTCTGTATCAATACTCATGCATCCCCTGTCCATTACTCAATGCTCTGTACACCGCCTCCATGAACTCGATCTTTCAATTTATGTAATCTTACTTACTAATGTACCCATTTCTCCGGCCCAAGTCATTTCACCTTTCTTCATTTTCCTTCATGTCCTCGAGCCATAACTTTTGTGCTACCCTCCCACCTCTCCCTTGTTTATTGTTTTCTAACTTTCCTGGTGGCAGACTTTTCCCTATCATGGTGACTTTTCCCAGGTGGTTTCTAGCCTGAAGGGTTTTTAATGTCTCCCCATGGAAATGATTCTTGTTCAACAGTAAATTTTATCTACATATCCCGTCGTTGTAGTCTGTATTGTAGCCCTTCGAGCCTCACTCAAATTCTATTTCAGGTGGTGTCGCTGAGAGCAGGGCACCACCGTGTTTGCCTATAGTTTGAATTGAAGCAATGTGCCTGCTTGGTGCTCCAATTTCTTCCTTTCTTCTCCAGACTGACGTTTAACACACCGTTGGACGATTAGTCGAAGCAAAGCTCCGCTTTTGAAAATCGCTTCGAAATTTGAAGGACCGTTGTTACAGTGACTCACGTGGCACGCCATGGTTGGATGTAACCTGATGTAAACATACTTAGAAATTCTATGTATTTTCGGTGACCGGCCATTATTATCTAGGAATCATGAAAAGTATTTTGAATACTTGATGTGCGTGTACCATGTTCCCCGATTTTGCAAATTGAGCGAGACGGATTCGACCGGGGAAAGCAAATCCTCTCACAGCAATGTGCCAGCATCCGTATCATCAGGAATTTCTTGAACTCGCAGGACAGCCGCAATACCCCGAGGCATAGACGACGTGGCAATATAAAAACTAGAGACAGCCACTACTCTCGTTTGTCCTGATCATCTCATGGGTATACGTATATACTTAGGCATTACACTGCAAACATTCAATGAGCTTCGTCAACTTTATTAAATGGTCGTAATAAGATCAACGCGTCGTAATCATTAGTATGTATCCCCATTATTGTAAATCATTGATACTCACTCCAATACATTCTCGGTTTCAAACCATCAAATCTAGAGTTCACATCTGCGTATGGGTAGCGACTCAGACGCTGGCTCTCTCATTGGAATTCATCACATTTGCCGATTGTATACTTATGTTGGACTTGAGTTTGGTTGTATCAAGCGTTCCTTTCAACGACAGTTTATATGGCGATGTCACCTGTAATACAGTTTCTGTCTAGTGCCACCTAAGTGTCAGATAGAGTCAAGTCTATGGAATCGTCGCCCGACAACAATACAATTCACTAGAGCCTTGGAGATTTAGTCCAGAACAGTAACTAATTTGTCACTAGTAAAACGTCACCACGCCATGGCTGAAACTAGAAAATTTTCAAGCTCGGTCAGCGATCTTAGCTGACACAGGATTACGCTCATTCTACTTCCGTTCCCCATGAAATACTTTTAGCGCTCGCTCTTGGGCAAAGGTATAAAGACTGAAGAAAAATAAGCGTTCAAACCAGCGCAGGTCGTTCCTCACATCTGTCACACCTCTAGTGAAATACGCAGGTCGTATTCCCTTCCAATCTCCTCAGTTCTCTCAGAAATTTACACTAGAAGGTAAGAAAATTCCTTCAGTATTGCCGACACTGTCTTGCTCACTGCGAACAATATCTAGCTCTCTGTTCACGATGCGTTTCACATTCTCCGTCTTCTCTCTGGCTGCTTGTGCCACTCTTTTCATGGCCACATACGCCATCCCGGTGGGGGAGGATCAAATGCTCTCAGCTCGGAACCTCTATCCTCGAGGACAGAGTCAATCTGCCATTAAAGCAGAACTCGAGAAAGATACAAAATGCCCTTCACAGGAGGAAATTACCAACATTGGTAAATCCCTGAACGGAGACAAGGCCCTCACCAATGGTCTCTTCTGGACGAATGATGTTAATCTCAATGACCTCGATAAAGTCAAAAAGGCTCATTCTAAGAAGGTTCTACGAGATATCTTCCCCACTGAAATAAGGGATTTGATTCTTGAACGGTGTAACGGAGCTGCACACACGGCGACGGATGGGTGGATGTTGATGTCTACAGCGATGGCTACTATTGCGTCGGGTGAAGCATGGATTTTGACTCCAAAGGCGAACCTCGTTCCAAAAAATACGCTATCTTTGCATGCAGACAAATACTTTAAACAGGAGTTGGCTATAATTGAGCAAAAGAGGATGGTTCAGACCCTCAAGGCGTTTTACTATGAGGGTGGCAAATTGCTTCCAGAGAATGGAGTTGATGTTTAATTGATATGTTGCTCGCTACTTTTTTAATATGTGGAGATACATAGAGAAAGTGCTTACTAGTACCAACGTTATCATATGCTTCTCGTTATTGAAGACTAGAGCCTCTGCAAGTAAACACCTTATTAGAAAGATACTGCGTATCCTCAATACACAGACACTTTTCTGACATCATTACCGCTAGCCATCGCGTTCTCTTCTGGAATGAAGATTTAGCTGAAATAATGGCGCACCTGGAGGGATGGCGACCAAATTAAGTTCAAGTTAGCATAAGTAGTGTCTTTATCGACTGTTGAAATATTCGTCGAATCCCGACCACAACTCAATTACTTAGCAATCAGACAGTCACAATCGGAAAGTCTTGCGACTGTAACTAAATGATATTCGAGGCTAAGTATTGATCGATTGATAGATATTGATTGAGCGGGTGTGACTTTGTACCCATATCCATTCATCTGTCTAACCCATCATTGAGCAGTGCTTCCGAGGATAGTAACCCACGAGATCGCACCGACAGAAAAAACGAGCGTCTGTTTCCGCCGTTAAATCCATATCACGATGGGGAGATTCTGTTGATTGAATCCTCACCTTATTGACAAAAGCAATCTTATTTCGATTCAAATCTTGCATTCTGTCTCCGAGTTATCACAGACTTGACGTCTCCTTCTGGTGTCGTCGATGAAGCGGGATCCGAAGACTGCAAGGCCAAATCGTTGAGTAAAGGCTTGTCAGTCCCAGTTTGAGACCGAATCTAATTAGAAATGTAATCAAGAGTATCAGTCATATCGAGTATAATGAGGACATAAACCGAAAAGTACCTGGTTTATATTATCATCTATAGCTTTTTTGCCTTGCTTGTCTGTTCTGCGTCCCAACCCAAGTATAAACATATTTCTACCCGAAGGCGTCCATGACATTGTCCGTGTGACACTTCCGTCGAAACGAACGGTCCTGAAGTGAGTCAGCGATCCAGAAGTCTTTGCGAAGGAAACGAGAGCCATCTTCAAGTCGAGTCGGGAGAAAAAAGGTATGTTATCTTCGATGTAAAAAACGATCAGACGATCATGTAGTATTGGAGATCGAAGAATGAGTGATTGAGAAATGAAAAAACGTGAAATATCGTTGAAGGTCGTTGTGTTATTAGGTCTGGGAGGGAATACACAGTAAGAAAAAACTCGTTGGGGTTTTTTTATTAACCCAAAGGGGTCGGAGGTCAACACTGTTACTACGACTCAGATAGCGGTCACTGGGATACAACGTCAAAATATCGTTGTCGGGTACTTTGAAGAAATTTGACTTGGTTGGTTGGTAGTGGCAACTCAGTCGTCAAAAAAATCCGTGTGATAATGAGTGATCGTCGATGAAATACATCGTGTTGAAACAGATTCAATTAATCTAGTTAAAAATGTCAGTAAAAAAACAGCCTGATACCTACGAAAAAAACCTACCACAAGTTAAATATAATGTTTGCTTGGTTAGGGGAACATATGCCAAAACCTTTCCAGCTAGATCGCTCCATCCCCAACATGCCTATACCGCTTCAAAAAGCTCAAAAAGTCCGGTATTTTCACCACTTCCCTCTCTACCTCTTCGATCCATACATCTACATTTATTGACATGTGACAATAAGCGCAATCGATATCGGCCAACCGTCCCAGTTTTGTTACATTAGGATTCGAGTTGGTCAGTATATTAAAGACGTTCTGAACCCCGTCTGTAACTGCTGGCACATTGCCAATCTCGTTCAAAAGTTCACTGAACTTTGTTACTCTCCCAGAGTCCTCCTGAAGAACTTGTTGTAATAAAGAGACTGTCCGATGGAATCTATCGGTATGTGAGCTATATGCTGAGCAAGCGGAAAAGGAGAACGCTCTCCCGAGGGCAAAGAGAGCAGTTTGTGTATACTTTTGTTGATATATACTCTGCAAGAAAAGGCATTGCATATTGGTCAGTACGATAGCGAGAAGTCGAATGAAAGAATGTGCCGGAATGGTTGTACTTACCCAGGGCACATAGATGTAATAGGGTAAGATCTCTGCAACCTCGTCGAGAGGCTTGCCAACCAAAAGCGGTGCTACTAGAGCAATGACGTTCGGATAATCATGTTTTGCAGCAAAGCCAAATATTTCGGCTGCATGTTGGGGGATGTAGTCCCTTCATATGATTTATCAGTGAAAACAACTCAAAGTTCTTCGAGAGTACGTTAACACATATAACCGACCTCATTCTAATTTGACAAACATTCATTGCGTTATAAACTTCATATTTCTCAGCTGCTTCTGCCAGACCAGAAAATGTCACCCAGTTCATGTCATCAAGGCTTGGATGGCGTTGAGGATAGACGAACTGGAAGAGGATTTCAAGTATTGAGCCCGTTTCATTTAGAGGAACGATTTCTGCAGTCTGTTTCGGTGAGGAAGTATGACCTTCATCCGCATTAGTAACTTGGTCTACGTGATATAATATCAGTATCAAAGACGCACTGCTGGTAAAGTCGGCCATAGGGAACCCTCCAGTACTGAATTCGAGATTTTTCTTGTGAATATAGAAAAGGACGTTGTCCGAGGAGCAAAAGATGACATCACCCCCTTTGGACAAAGAAACTACGTAGAAAAGACATTCCAGTCAGTTGCACTAGACTATGTAAACCGCGGTTTAACAGGACTAAGTTACCACTGGGATACATACAAGTATCTGATACTGCACGATTCTGCTGCCCTGTTTGCATCTCGGATGAAAAGGATCCCGACCGCCTTCGATATCTTATGGAACTTGGCCTCGCGGGCTGTCACTGTGATGGAAGTAACAAGAGAAGGAACGACGGAAATGTCCGAGAGTATTGATATTTAGTTGCGTCACTCGTTCTTACGAATCCCAAGCGGCGGCAGGCATTTTTTAGGCCCATTTGGTATATCGATATCTTATCTGTCTGCCACCAGCGATGGCCCACTTTTCGCGTCCTTCTTCTAGATGATTATCGACGAAATATTTCAATCGGAAATTGTTTTTACTTCTCATTATTGGGACGTCCATGGCATTTGGAGCCCGAGATGAGACATGTTATTCAATAATTTCTGGGATCGAGAAATATCTGGTGCATTGAGCCCGCGGCAAATCACCTACTCGTTGACCTCAAGTTTGACGTCGTGTTAACAGCCTTCCGAGTTTATGTTGATCTTTTCTATAGATTTATGATGAAATCGATGATTATCAACTCGTGCCAAGATAATTGTCAGGCTCTGAACATAACCTGCCACCTTTTGACGAGATGAAACAGCGTATTAACATTGAATATTAGATATTTATTCCATATACTAGCTCAATGGTCCTTAGTATATCTCAAGACTATTACTTATGCAGGATGTCAGTTTTTCCTCTCCAACTTCTTTTCTGTATATAACTCCATGGACCATGACCCTTCGACCGTGTATGTTTCCGCAGCACATCCTTCTATTGATGATCCAGCCACCACTTCGGCCACTATTAATTGACATGCGTTCTTCATGTTGTGATTCAAAAAGAGACCAGTTCTCGATCCATTCCTTCAGGGAACGGTCTTGCTATTCCGGCCTCCTTTGGCTATAAAAGCTGGTCAAAAGTTCAAAAGATAGTATCCAGTCAGAGTACAGTCTTCTAGTCCTCGTCCCATACTCAACAATGATCTTCATTTCCTCCAAAGTCTTCATCGCTCTCGCAGCCGTTGTCAGCGTTGCGACTGCTTCCACCGTATCTCAGAAGCGCCAGGAAGATCTAGCTTCCTGCGACTTTGTATTCCAGCCCGATGCTCCTGTCGACCCGAGCACTGACTTTGATACTGAGTTCAACTTCGGTCAGTTTTGATTCTCATTTGACTTCGAGCTTTATTTCTGACTTCGGTTTGATTCTAGTCATTGGACGCTCTCTCTCCATCGAAACCGGAGGCGGCACCTTTGTGCGTTAACATTCATAAGCTCTGTCCAATGATGAGCTAGGTCCTTGATTGAAACTGAGTTTTTTCTTCTTCTTTTTTTGATGACTAGAATGCTGGATCCACTGCCACCGAGAACGCAGACGACACGTTCAACGTTCACGATGATATTGGAGCTGACGGAAAGACCGCTGAAGAAACTGCTGCCATTCTCACCGGCTGGGTTGGAGAGACTAAAGAGGGTATCGCTGCCAACTGGCTCGTACTTTCGGTCACTTGCGCTTAATTGGAATCGAACGTGAATCCTTAAAGAGGATTCCAGTTGAACAGGAGAGTAGCCCCGTTCTTACTCGATCATGTATGGATTACTATCTCATATTCGATCGCGATATCAATACTAGGTGAACACATCCACCAGACAACTGAAGGGCGTGACCCTTCCAATGGGTTCGGTTATCTAAAGGAGTCTAATCTCTCTCCCCCTTTTCGTGTTCGATGTATGGATTAGTCACCGCTCAGTCTTATTTTTCATCCACCGGACAGCCGAAACTTTCGATAACTAACCCACTCGCCTCGCTTTGGGTTATAGATCGTCACTGGGATTTACGTTACGTGTCGGTGGACGCGACCGTAAACTCCGACACGTTAAAAGTCTGAGGCTAGTGGGGAATCCGTCACCCACGGCATCCGGTGGTTACGCTTCGTAAAAAAAAAAGTCTGAGTAACTCCCTTCCCCCCTCCCCTTCCTGTCCGACGCATGGACTACCATCTTACGTTCGACACCTCAGAGGTGCACATTTAATGCCCTTCCGGAACGAGCTAAGGCAGAAACTACGTTGTGCAGTTCTGAGGCTTGTGGAACCACCTATAAGTTTACACATTGTATTCAGGCCTATCCGGCCGAAAAAAATATGATGGAAACTCAACTACACGAAACGTCCTATACAAAAACTCAGGTTAGGTATTCTAACGGACATGACAAGTGGTTAACTTACGATTATCATCCTCAGTATTCTATCACTTGGAATTTCGACTCTAACATACCGTACACACCTGACACGTTATAAGTTCTAAAACTACTATTTTTCATTCTAATACTCCGGTCTCATACTTTATAAGTAAGGATAGTTTGATACCTCTCCACGATAACGAAATGTACCGTTCCATACTCCGGGATAGAATATGAAGTAATCCACTGAATGTCGTGACCGTCAACTAAAGAATAGGACGGTGGAAGGAAGGATGGAAAGGTGAGAGTAAGTGGAGAGGGAGAGAGAATCTAGAGAAGAGAAAACGAGAGGCGTTAAAAAAAGGATTACAAAGGGAGATGAGACAACTGGGAAGAAAGTGGAGAAGCAACCGATTTCAACAACCATAGAAGGGTTCAGAAAGTAAAAGGTGAAAAAGGGTTGTATTTCAACTAAATAAGTTTCATTAAGTCAGCTCCCTATTCATACATAAATATATATACATAGTACATCCAAACAGTGTTTGTGAAATAACTGGAAGTAGTCGAAGCCTAAGCCCGCTATAATAGTGGATAGGTCAGGGGTGACGGTCATGACCGTAGACGGGGAAGTCTAAAACGCAGTAGACCAACAGGGTGGCGACGGACAGGAAGAGGAGTTTCATGTTACATTATTATTCATCCTAGTAGGGTATAGAAACAGCGTCATTGTCAATACCTACGTGACATGGGTTGACTCCGGCAACGTGGTGACAACTGTAGCGAAAGCTACAGGTATAGAACTCGGGCTTCCCTCCATACTAAGGGTATGTAGCCTCTAACCTTCAAGTAGTAAACTATGTTTCTGTAGCTAGGTCACAAACACTACTATTTTTAAGAGGACTAGTCCTATGCCCAGGTCACGATATTTCTATATAAAGACAAAGGGCAGGTACACCGGGAAAACCACTGTATTCGTGCGTCACGTGGAGCGCAACAAGTCCTCTCATACTCTAACTGGGCACACAGAAAGATAGTAGTACGAGGTGCGAGCTTTCTGGTAAACTGCCCTGACCACATCCTCCGGGCATATTCAGTTGTATGAGAAACCGGAGTCGACATCGGGAACTCTCAAAAATTCGAGCTTCACGAACTTCATATAAATTTTGGAAGATAAACGGGCATTCCGAGCGCTAACCCGGGTCTATTCCCTAACTAAAGTTATTAAGAAACCACTCTTTTCAGAGGTCAATACACATATCTTTCTCTATGGTATCGTAAACGCAGTATCTATGGCATATGCACTATCCTCTGACAGAACGTCCAGTACCTTCAACGCTATAGACAGTTCGAGTCCACGGATAACTGACTCCATATAGTTTCTGAATGAGTGACCCAGAGACAAATCGACCCCCCTAGATAGCTCCACTTCTGGTGATGAATTGCAACTAGCTACGAAACTATCAGGCTATTTCGAAGATCACAAGAATCTTTTAAGTTGTTTATCATCAAGCAAGTCTCTGATGGTTAAAAAGTTTGTGAATAAGCTAAGGATATTCATGTATAGTTTAAGTTGGTGTTTGTGATAGACTGGCTGA
>ML179819.1:13580-39150 GCA_004369135.1 Dendrothele bispora CBS 962.96 | reverse complement strand
CTTTTAAGCTTAAGGGGCTGGGTTTAATGGGGATATATGGGGGAAAATATAAAAAATAGCGGCCGAGGGCCTTAAATAAAACGTAAAAAGAGGAGTCGGTGTCGTGGATAGGTTTTTACCTTTAGTCTAGGTATTAGCCCGTTCTTAAGACGTAGCCTAACAGGCTCTGTGGAAATAGAATAGAGAAGGTATAGCCCAAAATAGTTATAGTCGGGAGTAGTCGGTGTTATTCGTAGGGGCACTGAAACTAAAACTACGGCCTTACGGCCTGTTTTCGAAATACGGCCAAATACCGTGGAGGTCATATAAATTAGTTTTTTGATATCTGTAGCCGTTCCTGAGATATTCAAGGAATACAGCTGAAAAAAGCAGGAAAATGCATTTTTCTTTCAGGTGGCTGCAAATAATTGCCTTTAAAAATCCTGAAAGGGGGTATATAGGGGTAATTTGGGTCTGGGAATCCGAATTTTAACTTATTTTTTTGCTATCTTTAGCCATTCCCAAGATATTTAAGGAATACAGCTGAAAAAAGCAGGGAAATGCATTTTTATTTCAGGTGGCTGCAAATGATTGCTTTTCAAAATACCAAAAGGAGGTAGGATAGTGTAATTTGGGTCAATTGATTCGAATTTTTAACTATAACTTTAATACCTCAACTGGTTCCTGGATTATTCAAGAAATATACCTGCAAAAAGCGAAAAATTTTACTTTTATTTCTGGTGGCTCTTGATAGAATGACCAAAGTGGATAGTATAGTCAAGGCTAGAGCAAGGGATCCAGATTTGTAGTCTATCCCAACACTCTCAGTGTTTCTAAGGATATTCAAGCAATACCACTCAAATTGTCCTTCTTTATTTCAGGTGGCTGCAAATTGTTTCCACCAGAAAGAAGAGGATAGTGAGCTCATGAGCAATGCTTTCATACAGTAAACCCCCACTGTGATACACAACATATATGTACACCATAGAATACTCTTACAATTTTGGGAGCTGCAAATAACTGTTTTTAAGAGTTTAGCAACCATTATCATGAAATCAATTATGATACACATAGACCACAATTCTAATACAAATCTTTAATGCCACTGTATCAGTCTATCCAAGACATGTCCAAAATGGGCAGTATGTGTATTGTGAAATTTACTTGATATGGATTTGTTTCCGTAACCTAAATGTAAGTATTCACATTAATGATGAACACTATATACATTATGAAAATCATAAATATCACTTTTTAGTACTGGTTTCAACCTACATATATGGTGTACCCAATCATGTAACAATTGGATATACATTAGAGATATGAAAGGTTTGATAATAACTGTTGGCTTTTGTATACTACACTTTTCTAACTATGAATACAGATCCATAGTCACAGTACTATCACTTACAGAACAAGGACAATAATTGAGTGTTCAATGTAAAATGATTTGTAAAATAATATCTTTTGAACTGCAAAACCATGATGCACAGTAATTGTGAGACAGGTATATAGGTATACAATTACACTACCCAGTTGTGAATATGATGTGCATGATTGGGGATTCCAATTTCCTAATGGGCCAGCTATTGATGCATCCTATCCATTTTTGAAGCTAGTCATCATTCACAATGCCCTGGAGTAAAAAGCTTTCTGTGTTTTTAATGGCAGCCACCTGAGATAAAAAGTACAAGGTAAGTGAGTGTCACATGAACAGCTGAGAATAATTTAGATTCCAAGATTCAAGACATTATCCTATGTCCTTTACTCATATTATTGACAGCCACCTGAAATAAAAGTACAATTTTTTTCGCTTTTTTCAGCTATATTTCTTGAATAGTTCAGGAACCAGTTAAGATATTGAGGTCATATCTACAATTTCAGACTCCCTGACCCAAATTACAATATCCTACCTCCTTTTGGTATTTTTAAAAGCAGTTATTTGCAGCCACCTGAAATAAAAATGCATTTCCCTGCTTTTTTTAGCTGTATTCCTTGAATATCTTGGGTATGGCTAAAGATAGCAAAAAAATAAGTTGAAATTCGGATTCCCAGACCCAAATTACCCCTATATACCCTCTTTCAGGATTTTTAAAGGCAATTATTTGCAGCCACCTGAAAGAAAAATGCATTTTCCTGCTTTTTTCAGCTGTATTCCTTGAATATCTCAGGAACGGCTACAGATATCAAAAAACTAATTAAAAATTCGAATTCCCCGACCCAAATTACCCCTATATACCCCCTTTTATATTTTTATCACCGGCTCCCGGAATTTATTTTGCATTTTTCTCCTCAGCCACAGCACCTATCCAAAAATGGAAATCAGATCCATAATCGGGTGAAAATTCTGCATCGGATTGTCCAAGACACCTTTATCTTATCTCTTCCATATCGGGTTTTATCAATATCAGCCCTTATCAGCCACAATAAGCATCCCCGTGACTTTCTGGTGCCGGAATGCCGGACAAAAGCTTTATGCCGGTTTATGGCACCTCCAGTATATAAAAGCTTAGTCAGAAGCTTATCGGGCCATCCTAAAAAACGAAATTACATTTTATCGGACTATACTTAAGAGATTTAACAGCTACAGCTGTCTTTAAAAGAAAGATTCGTGTCAGTTTAATCAGAATAAAGAACGAAGGAAGGAAGAAAAACATACCAAGGCGACTGCGCGAGGAGGTCGACGCTGAGCTAAAGACTCGCTAGGAGCCTCAGAGCCGTCTCCAGACTTGTTCTCAACAGGTTTTGGGGCAGGATCATGAAGAAAGGTTGCAGGAGGTTTAGAAACAACGACGGAAGGCCTAGAGATAACCACGGGCGGCTCTCCAGGAAGATTGCTGGGTCTAGCGGTCGAGCCCTTGAAGTTCGGTCTCGCTTTGGGACGTTGATTAGCTCTATCGGCGATCTGACGATCGACCGACTTGAGTCTAGAGTCGTTAGCGGGGGCCGAAGTTGTTTTGAGAGGTGCTACTGGCGCTTGAGAAGGACCAGGGGTGGGAGCTGTTTGTTGTGGCACCACTTGTGGCGCAGGCTCGTCGTCGATGAACAAGGGAAAATCGAGCTGTAAAACATTAGATCAGATTAAAAAGAATACAACAACATACCGTTTTTGGTTTGGGAGGGAGCGTAGAGGGAACGCGACTGATTGGGAGGTCCCAGCGGAAAGCTTTCTGGCCCGCCACCTCCTATCCGGACAAGAAAGTATGTTATAAAGGAACAAAACAGAAAAGAAAATACACGTACTAGGACCTGGGCCTTGAGCTCGTCGAGATCCTCACAGTGCATAGCCCACGATGGGAGCCTCGTCTTAGGAGGTCTGGTTAGGTTCAGAAGTACAATGTTTAGAGCGGTCATCATATGAACAGAAGGGGTCGGGGTGTAAGCTTCTACTTCGTACAAGGAGAGGAGGGAAAGATCGTCCTCCAGCGGCTCCAAAAGCGTTGAGACGGCGTCCCAGGACATTTCACCACGACCAAGTACCGGCCAATAGGGGAGTACCGTCTGTCGAACGCGTTCGGACGTGTCAAATAGTCGGGAAAGCGTGTTTTCGTCGGTGGACATTCTAAAGAAACTATAATAAAGATGCTACACGGTGTGATACACGAAGGAGGGAAAGTTAGAAAGAAATTTGTCGAGTCCCTGTTTTAAGGAATCATTTAAACAGAAGAGCACATGACCTAACGGGACTTAGAAAATTCTTGATGAAGAATGTAGAATGTGAAACGTAACAAGAAGACTCACGAGTGAAGAGAATTAAGTTCCGACGAGATCGGAACCTTATTGCAATTCAAACTTAGAATGGGAATCAAGAAATCGATTCTAGACTTGATTTGACTCTAGAGTTGATTTGGACACTAAAATAAGGGTTACCTCCAGACCGAGGACGGTCTTTATTTTAGTGTGGGGGAGATAATACGCTAGAAAATCACTACCGTAGATTTTTCGCGATTTACTATTAAATCCTGAAGGTCTATAGTGTTAGTAATAAGGGAAATAGAGGACTATAGTGAGTCCCGGACTGATAGTCAAGAGGAATAATTGTATTAAGTCAATACATATTGAGTCCAGACTTGTTCCACAAGGAAAATCGTATCCAGAGATGATAGAAGTGGCTACATGACTATGGTAGATTAATTGATTTATCTAGTTATGAGGGTCTATGCTAGGCATTTCAGCTTGGACCTTGCCAAGTAAAACAGAATGAGTCCTCCAGACCTAGGGGAAGTGGCTAACACCACTGTGGCTAACACCACTGTGGCTAACACCACTGTGGCTAACACCACTGTGGCTAACACCACTGTGGCTAACACCACTGTGGCTAACACCACTGTGGCTAACACCACTGTGGCTAACACCACTGTGGCTAACACCACTGTGGCTAACACCACTGTGGCTAACACCACTGTGGCTAATATAAATATAATTATGTCCTGATCCAAGGGAATAGAATTAACTCCAGACTAAAATTATCTTCGAGTCCAGACTAAAGTCAAGTCTAAAGTCTAAATCTAATTAGAATCTAAAGCGATGATCGGTTACGACGATCGCGTGCCTTACAGAGAACAGATCCAGAGAGGCGGGGCAACGTTTCTAGAAACTAGTTCCACTTATTTGATTTACTCAGGAGAAAAGATATAGGAGTCCGATAGACCGGTGACTCGTTATGACTAGATTTAGGGGTATGACGACGTTGGGCGCATACTACAAATTTATCCGTAGACCCGCCTAGGGCTCCGGTATGACAGAATTTGACAGAGTATGACTCTCAACCAATGAGAGTCCAGATATTAGAAAAAGTCGAGTCAGGACTTGTCAACTAGATGACTCGTCGGCCAGTACACGGAGGCGCGATAATAAATCTAGATTAGAATAAACAAGTACAGACTTAAAGAATTACTTTAGAGAAGACGAAATAAGTAACAGAGTTTCTATATACGGACTGTGACACGCACGTAAATTACGAAAGCTTATTTCTACATACCATATATAGTAGGAGGACTGTAGATCTCCTAGATAAAATAGTTTCTTTATTTTTCATTTTACTCTGTACATATAAAAAGGCAGTAGATACAACTAGGTACTCCAGTGACTGTAGTACGGTTCTTGCTCGCACTTAGGACAGCTGATTCAGGAGGAGATCTCCAGTATCATAAAAAGCATACCTTTGTTGTTTTAAAGTTTGTTTAACCAGAAAGTCGGCTCCGGAAGAGTACGAGATTTTGTATATACTCAATTTCTCCACTCAATAGTATAAATTTCGTTGGTGATTACTTTGTGCCTTTTCAGAAGTTAAATTGGTTAACTCTGAACTGTCGGTTGAATCAGTGGTTTCGCCTCGAAAGCCATTCGCACTGGTCAGCAAGTAATATAGTCTTTTCGCCTCGAAAGCCATTAGATTATATTGCGGGAAGATACTTTCTTAAGTGTTTTCTTCATTGGTTATATATTTGTTTCGCCTCGAAAGCCATTCAGATATATTTCAAGTAGTACAAGCCACCTGTTTCGCCTCGAAAGCCATTCAGACTTGTATTGCGGGGTTATCATCTTCGATACCTTTACTTCCACAACCGAATCAATCACATTACATTCACTTGAGTGTATAGACTTCACATTTACTTTTGTGTATTTGTCTAGACTTAGATATCTGTTGATATATTGAGTCGTGACTAGAATATTCAACTCCAGACTTGATTAAAACTTTGCTTCACTGTTGTTTTGTGTGTTTGCTGCAAAAGGATTCTGTCTCCGAACCCCAGACTCGCTCGCATACACTACATATTGAGGATTAGTTTAGTATTCATTGGTGTATTGGCTTTGAGATTGCTTTATTTTTAGAGTGATCTTATTGTTGATATACTGATATCTACTATACTCAGCCACACAGCCCATATCTATATCAGTTGTAGTGCACTGCACTTTATCGGCCTGCGACGGGGGCCATTCGATAGTTTAGTAGAGTCAACAAAAAACAGTAGGCTGAGTAAACGCGACTTGCTCTGTCACGTGAGCGTTAGTGACCCATCCTCGCAACCTATCTAATAAGTACTATGCGCAAGTTTGATGTCAAAAGGTATGTTCCTCGTTCCTCCATATACTTACATTGAAATTACAGACCACTTTGCTACCCAGAACCTGGCAAGGTAAGTGTAGCAGGACCGTAGTCAATACCACAGTATATTGAGTTGCCTAAGGGCGACTATCAACGACTATCTACAGCTCGAGCCTCAAAATTAGTCCCGTTAACGATATCTTTCGAATGAAAGCATAAGGATGGATGGTATTCATTGTATCCTCTCTCCTGACGTTCTTTCTCCCCAAGAACGAAGCTCATCAAAAAATGTGCTAATCAAAAGAAGCGACTGGCGACTTGCTCAGTTTGAACAGGGCCTTATTACGAAGGTTAAGTAGAAATGAGTTTGGAAGAAGCCATGAATATTTTGGACATGGAAATGGTTTAGTAGGATGGATTCCGACGAAACTATCTATCCGATTCTCTTTTGCTTTCCACTGTTAATTCCTAACTGATTACTTCCCGAGCCATGACCGGAGGGCAAGAGCTGGAATGCCATTGTAAGGTGAGTAGACAACAGTTGAGAAAAACGCAGGAAAGTGTCTGTGGCCAACTAACTGTAAACCGCAAACTCCAAACGTAACGGAACGATTATTCAAGTCTATTGTTCAAGGATCTTCTTCCGAGTCATTGGAATAACAACATCTGTAACTCGAAGTTTGACGACCGTTCAATCAATCGATGATTCGAAGATCCGATTGAATGCGTACAGAAATGTCTACATAGTGCATACTTAAATCGTATTTCTTCATGTATATAACTAGCTAAACTTTTCGAATGTAATAAATCTTGATACATGAAATGTCCTTGTAAATGCATAGCTTCAAGTGTATACACGTCTTGGAATTTACGGACACTCTTTCTAATGTGAACTGAATTGTTGTTCAAAATTTCACGTTGATGATAAAGTATAGGAGAACAAGGATTCTAATTCTAACATATCATCGTATCATAACTATGTACAAAACCTAATGTCAGATTGCTGCTCGCTCCGTCACCACTATGAAAGATTCAATTCTATCCTCATCTTTCTATGTTTATTAGTTGTAGTTTTTATCGTTCATTATCATGAAGAATCATTTAAATACATTGTGCAACGAAAGACTGGGCAATCGCGCATACGTAGAGGGTCAGTCGGGGCTGGTCTATATTGAAATTTCAAGATTCGTTCGTCATAAATTTGATAGATAGTCATAGTCATTGATTTATTTGTGCCAAACTAGTACGCACAGCAGTACACACAGAGTCAAAGAAAGTAAGCAAAGATATAGCAAAAAGTCATATGCGAGTATAGTAGATTGATTGTAGCTGGATCACTTCGACTCGGTAACCCAACGCTCCAAGATACGAACTTCATCCTCGTGCCAAGCAAGCACGTCCTCCGCATCGTGACGGGTTCCATGGAAACGAATGACATGTCCTCCACGCCAGCCTAACCCAGACTTCATCAGTTGTGCGCTGAAAACAGAAATAAATTAATCAGAGGTAGACCGCATATGTAGACAGTAAACTGACTTACCGACCAGTGTAGACATCAGGCTGAACACCTTCGAGAACAATGAAATGTTCGTTATACTTCCATGGCGTCTCAAGGAATTCAAAAATCTTATACTGTTCACAATCGGCGTAACATTTCTCCGCTAGGGTACTGTCATCGAATCGGCATAGCACCCGGTCCTTGTAGTCATTTGTGACACGAAGAGCATCTGCCCTTCAATTTTCACTTATTGTTAGTATGTAAGCATTGGAAAACATGGATGACATACCAAGTATAGTATATGCCATGAGTTGGCCTGTACTTCTTTTTACCGTCAGGAAGAGTGACGAGTTCCCGGCCTAGGTAGAAGATCCAGGCAGGACGGTTCGGTTCACGGGACTCGGCCTGCGTAGAATCCACTGCAGGAATAAAGTCAGTGAGACGAACACTACTACCTGGAGTGCAAGGGACAAAGTTGGCTGGCTTGGGAGTTCGAGGTGTGGTCGGGGTCGATGGATTCGCAGTGCGGGCAGCTCTCTTAGACGGTGAAGGGGTGGTTGGAGTTGCCTTTTTGGGCGAATTAGGCGGTGTCGCGGCAAACGGTGTACGTCCACGAATGTAATCAGCTGGTAACCAACGTCATTATAGAAGAAATAGTGGATTAAATGTCTGCCCACCAAAGACCGCATTGACTTCCTTGTAGTCTTCGAGAGCTGCAGCCTCAGCCTCCTTCAATTGAGCAAAAGAGCGATCTAGCTTCGTGGTCGCGTCTTGTAGAACTACAGGAAGACTTTTTTATTAGTCAGAAGGAAAAACAAAACTGAAGACATACCTGTGCCGTCAACTTCACGGTTGGCAACTCGAACGCGACCTCGAGAGGTCGGAGACGAGTCATCCCCGGTGAAATATTCATCGTCACCAGACGAAGTATATCCTCCGCTATCTTCAACTTGGACTAGTCCTACACTGGCGGCGGCAGGTGCGTTGACCATTGGCGATGGAGACTCAGACCGGAGTGCGCTTCGAATGACACGAAGACGTTCCTCTTTCTTCGGGGAACACTGGACAGGAGCTGGAGAACCCGAAGTAGGGCTCTGTAAAGCTTGAGATGAAGCTTTGAGTTCTGTTGGGCATCGAGGTCGACAGCATTAAATAATGAAGAGATCCATGGAAAGACACTGACAGGGCACTTACTCATGGTGTTCTTGCGCCACAGTCGTTTCTGCGCCCGTAGTCGTGTCTGACTGCTTGGGAAGTAAAGTGAAGAGGTAGTGGGAGTGGCAAATCAACCAAGTTTGTTTAACGTGACTTGCCAAACAACACAGAATCGCGAGGTCATGCACAACGGACGCGTTATGGTTTTTTGGCATTATTTTTATAAACAATCTTTCTCCCAGGATTTGTTGATTATATCCTGCCATGGATCAGATCCAGAGACTCTCGCAACCCAACATGATGCCCGACTATCCAGAGAACTGGACTGCGAGACAAGGTTTCTCGACCCAGTCTGCCTATCCTTCTCCAATGCTATACGCACAACAAAGCCAGTCGTACCAGCCACAGACGTTTGCCTACCACTATCAGCAAGGTAGTCACCTTATGCAGACTCCGCTGCCTCGCGCCACTCCTCTCTTCTCGCCTTCGAGTTCCACTAGTGGTCATTTCCAAGACCCGAGTAGCCACCAAAACTACCATGGTTCTTCTCAAGACCATCGTCTTGGTTATGGGCCACTCAACAACAGAAACGCGCCGAACCTACCTGTTCATAACATACCTCGTGTCGTTCCGAGTCATCCAGAGCCTCCTCCAGCTCAGCAGATAAGATGGGTCGAGCCTACAGTTCATGAACCACTACGAATTGACCCACCACAAGCTCCCGTGTCCACACCTCCACCGGCTTGTGCTACTGCAGTACAGACCCCTCATTCTTATCAAAATGAGTCTCAGGTTGCAGTTGGAATGCTCATGCAGAACTTCGGGTCTGCATCCAATGCAGATACACCTGTCACTCAGCCATCTGCACCAAGTTCCGTCGCAACGACGACCCCTACCTCACAACCAACCGAACATGGTCCGACTCCAGTTTCTAGTACAGCCTCCTCTATACCACCGATCGATTCCGTTCCACCTCCAACTTCTACTTCGCAGTCATCGGGACCTACATACATTGAAGAACCGAGCCCGAGTGTTCAAGAAGTCAATCCTCAACTTCAACCCCAGAAACCCAAGATGGGGGTTTCCAAGCGAGTGTTGAAGAATAAAGCGGCGGTCAAGCGGACTGCCAAGTTGGTTTCTGAGTGTCAAAAGGCACTGGACCATTACCACGATGAAATCGAGAAGATTGCGGAGGATTGTGCTGTAACTACAACCAGAGTTAAGGAGACTATTGGCTTCTCGAGCAAGCTCAAGACTAAAAGGAAGCCGAATGACTGGAACGTTCTCCTGAAGGCCAAGGGGTTAGAGGTCAATGCAGGTCAGTGGTCCGTGCGCTCGTAAGTAGACAAAAACTTACTCATCAGTCGTTATGTCAGGTCGTGCTACTGGAGACAAATACAAGGCGCACGAGTTATCCGCTCTCGTCAAGGATGACGAGGAGCTCATGGCGGTGAAGAACGACCCCGAAGCAATGAAAGAATTGCGGATGGAAATGCAGGAAGAGGAAGATAACGAGGAAACGGCAATGCGCATCCCTAAAAAGACTGTCGCTGCCCGTGTCAAGCGAGCCCTGGACGAAGCTCAGCAACACGTAGGTCAAAGTTATTTGTCGCCGTCCCGCGTACTGACCCAACATGTCTACAGTTCGATCACACTGCCGAAGTTACCGGCATGTGTGGGTTTGGCATCATGAGCCGTAGCCGCTTTGACCAAACTATTGCCGCTGGTTTTTATGGTGTCGGTCCTGTTGACGATTTCCTCCGCACCCATTTCAATGTTGGTATTTGGCAGTTTGTTGGTCTGTGGGAAACATTTGCTATTCGACAGAGTACATGTGAGTTGCCGACTCTTCTGTTGAGGACAATTAGTGACGATTACTATCCTTCAGTGGGAACCAAGGCCCTCAGCGGTGCTCAGATGACAGCAGCTGCTATCAAACTTATACGTGATGGCCTTCGTGAGCGGTTCTCTACTGTCCCACTGTTTATAAACGCTGACAAAGATGTAGATGTAATCACGGGAATTAATAACGTCAAGATGAATTATCTTAACTATAGGACTGACATTGTAGGCCGTTACAAAATCAAGATCGTGGACTGGCCAGACAAAATACCATTCCAGTCACCGACTGATATGAAAGCTGACGACGCTCGGGCGATATATCATCTTTGGAAGAGTGGTACAACACACTGGGAACGACTCACTTCTAACGAGCACAAACGCCATATGAAGGCTATTGAAGAAGACGAGGCGAAGGGTATCCAGGTTCGAGTTCCTCGACAAGGGCGGAGCGATAAAGGAAAGAAGCGGAAGACGAAAACTGCCAGTGGACCGGATGGGGAGAACGAAGAAGACGATACGAGCAGCGAAGAAGATTCCGAAGATGAACAGAGCCAGGAAACAAGTCGATCCTTACCTCTCCAGCCGTCTTCTACCCAAAACCAACAGCCCGCTCCCACGCCGACAACTTCTTCCTTGCCCTCGACGTCAGCAAAGAAGCGGTCCAACGACAACGCCAATTCCGAGAACAAACCTTCGGCATCGAAGAAGAGGAAGACGTCTGCGGAAAAGGACGGCAAGAAGAAATCGAGATCTAAGAAGGCAAATGCGACTAACTCGGGCACTGGCACTGCTTACAAGTCGGCTGAGTTCATCGACAATGTCAAGAACAGCTTAGCTGAGGTCAAGGGAGCCTCTCAGGCCACCACACAGGGTCAGAAACAAGGGAAGCGAAATAGATAACAGTGAGAGAGCCAGTAATGTGCCTATGTCTACATAGTACTGAGACAGAGCTGAGCAGTATGGACTGGGGGGACAAAGTGGACAGACTAGGGAGCTATCTACGAGGCTACAAAGTATATATGTAACAGAAGAACAATGGTAGATCAGAAGGCAATGATGGAACAGCCATGGAATGATAATCATGTAACTAAGAGATGTCAAGATGCACAACAACAGTGATCAATCAGAGAATGATACATCAGTAGTATGGAAGCTAGTGATCTGGAACCAAGGCAATGGAACTGATGGTAAATAGAAGAAGGTAGAGAGGCAGTTCATGACAATACCCCCTCTTTAGGCTGTGCTTGCACCGGAGCACAGTAAGAGTACAGGGCACAAAAGGACAAGGTGAAAATGGAACAGGAAAATGGTGAAATAGACAAGTGTCAATGGTTAAAAGTGAGAATAAAAGGGCAAAGAACACAGTAAAAGGTAGCAAATAGACATCACTGGGGAGTACTTGGGGCACAAGATAGCAAGGGGTCAATGGTTCTTCCTACTTAAAGGTGGTTCTGGGTTACAACTGCAAACAGCAGATTGTCAAGGTCTGGGTCTTCCTACTGAAAGGTGGTACTGTGGGTCAAGGTCAAGGGTGAGAGGTGAATCTGGGGGATAGAGTATAATGTGCCAAGGGTCCAGGTGAATAAAAGCCAAGGGTGAGCTGGGGCAGGGAATAAGACAAGGGTGAGCACTCAAAAGCTGCATCTGTGCATGGTTGAAGGAGTGGACTGGTGAAGAAAAGGGCTGCAAGAGCAGTAGCTGGTGACAAGGTGACTTTGACTAGGTTATCTGGGTTAAAACAAAGGGTGATGCACCTGTATACCATGCTGCAAACCATACAGCAACCATCCTCAATAACCTCCAGAGGACTCCTTCAAAACTCCATGGGACAGGGTGAACAAATAATGCACAGAGGGGACCAGCATGGTGAAGAGACTGGGAATTGCAGCTGGGAGACAAGAGAGTGTCCAAGAAAGAACAAAGGCCTGGGTAACAGTGGTGGAGTGAGAGTAAAATCAGTCTGTCCAAGTGTCAAGAACAGCTTAGCTGAGGTCAAGGGAGCCTCTCAGGCCACCACACAGGGTCAGAAACAAGGGAAGCGAAATAGATAACAGTGAGAGAGCCAGTAATGTGCCTATGTCTACATAGTACTGAGACAGAGCTGAGCAGTATGGACTGGGGGGACAAAGTGGACAGACTAGGGAGCTATCTACGAGGCTACAAAGTATATATGTAACAGAAGAACAATGGTAGATCAGAAGGCAATGATGGAACAGCCATGGAATGATAATCATGTAACTAAGAGATGTCAAGATGCACAACAACAGTGATCAATCAGAGAATGATACATCAGTAGTATGGAAGCTAGTGATCTGGAACCAAGGCAATGGAACTGATGGTAAATAGAAGAAGGTAGAGAGGCAGTTCATGACAGACAATAGCGATCGCGAGTAAAATTTATTGTAAATGCTTTCTATACTACTATATGCTACTCTGTGTCTCGATATACCGTATCTTTTGCTGAATTTATTTTGATTTTTGGTTGACATTATATAATTACACTGAGTTACTAGCGACGCAGCGGGGAGACGTCGGGACAGAGCGATGACCGGAGTGTGATGACGGCAGTGGAGGGATGGCCAGGGTGTGAAGATGGCGGGGAAAGGGCGGGGAGAGGGCGGGGAGACTCGGGGAGAGCGGGAACTGAACGAAGCGACGGCGGGCACAGCCAGTCTCACGTACATCACGTGCAACGGCGGCGGACGGCGGGAGCAGGGATATGATGACGTAGACTCGGGAGGGCAGCCGTGTATAGCCGGTCTCACGTGCAGACAACGACGGTCCCCGAAGTTCCGAAGGGACCAGCTCTCTAGGTTCTCTAAGTCCCTTGGGAATTAGAGGAATTATTGACCCCCAAGGAACAAGCGTAAACCAGGCTAAGTAGCCCCGATCAGCTGCAGTGATCCGAGGCTAATATACTTACCTAATTGGTATTATCAGGTGAGTTTTTCCTGAGGGTAGCGAGTAGACCTTACAGTCGACTAAGGACGTCTGTCAGGAGAGTACATAAGTAACATAAGTCTATATTCATTTGAAGTGTAAAGCGCCCCAAAAATGATATTCTAGATTATGGAATCAAAGCTGTACATACTATGGGGCGTTCCCTTATTGTCATGTGTCTCCTTGAGACGTGTCCGTTTCAATTTAGAGGGTGTTGAAGGGGTAGAGGTGGATGGAAGGGTTCCACACTCGACCCCGATGAGCGACACTGGCCTCCCTCGGCTACGGCCAGTAATCATTCCGTGATGCGGTACAGAACAGGTTTTGGGAAAGCAAGTCTACCTATGATCATGAATTTTGATTCAGGCTCAAAGAGTCTAGAAGTATACTATGTACGTACTAGTATGATTTCGGGGCTATGTCGTTCTGTACTTACTTGGAATCATATTCGCCCTCCTTACGGTGTGTGATCACTGATCATACTCGAGTTTAAGCTTCATGCTTAAGAAAAATCGAGCGGACTCTGCGATTAGCAGCGCAAGGGTCAAGTAATTTTCAAAAAAAGTAAAGCGAAAAGTAACGGCCTCAACAGACCTTGAAAGTTAAATTATATGTTGTATAGGATTCAAACTTTAAGATTACCGATTAATGGTAGCCCAAGTCAATGAGTGTTCCCTATTTATATCTCGTAATCTACTAGTTATCAAATACTTACCTTAGATATGAATGAGTCTCTAACATGAGCAGCGCTAGCGATGGCGAGTACCTGGAAAGCTAAGCCTGAGCCAGGAGCCTTTTCATCAATAATAGTGGTTTATCACGAGAACGAAGGGTCCTCGAAAGGACACGGATAAATGATATCATGCATCGTGCATTGTGAGTAACCTCCTTGACTGAGATCAGGGAGACAAAGAAAGAGTTGATAGTTCAAGCGAGACCCTGTTTACTCTTGTTTACCTTTTTTCTCGCTGTCAACGTCGAACGACGATGAGCAGTGTTCCCCTGCTGCTCGACTCGAGTTCTTCCGCTCCCTTAACTAGTCTTCACATCCCGACTACTCCGGCATTCATTCACCACACGCTTTCACAGTCGATATCGCTCTCAAGTTAAGTTGAAGTTCGAAATCGGGACATTCGTTTGCGACTCCGACACCCATCTGTACCACTACCAGTACCGCAATAGTCAAGGAGTGCTAGTGATGGCTTATCCGGGGCTTCCATGTTGTACTCAGGGGGAGGGCTCCAGGCATCGCACTATCGGAAGCGTGTTTAGACCCGAGTCGACCTATAGTACCTACAGTTTGCCTACAGTGTAGGTGCCAGGCTCGGTCATGAGTGAAGAGTAATGGAAAGCGCTGCGAGGGGCATAGATCGGACAGGTCGATGAACAGCGGACTGTGATGTCATCCGCGCTTCTTCTGGCGAACAGGTCTGTCTCTTTCAATGAACTTTGCTCCGTCAACGTCTTTTTGACTCATCTGCCTAGAATTGAATTGAATTGACAACCCCAGCGTCCTCGATTCCAGCCTTGTGCATATATGCTCCTCTTTCCGTCTTCCTCAAAGATTCCCGCCACTTCCTTTCCCTTCCTGACCTGTCGGCTTCGCAAATATCAATGGACTCTCAAACGCAGTTGATGTTTCCTCCCTTTCTGAATCAAATTCGAACAACTCGACCCGTCCCGCTCATAAAACCCTCCGGATCCGTCAAGCCCTAAACGACGTCAAGTGTGAAATTTGCAGGAATTCTGACGGGTGACAGAACTTATGCAGGGAAAAGGTGGACATTGATCAGTGCCAAGGGATGTGTGAGTCGCAATATTGTTTGTTTTTCCTTCTTTCCTCCGTCATTGCAGTGCGACTGATACCGCCGCTTAAGAATATAATAACTGCTAGAGTAGTCAGTAGCTGTCCCCTGTGACGTGGAAAGACAAATCGACGACGATATTCTTTGACTCACCTGAGCAGACGGATAACTGTAGGGTTCTAGCGAGGAATTTGAGGAGGTGAGACTAGTGGAGTTGACGGCGAATGGCACAGGATTATTGAGGTAGTAGATGTGACAACGTTGTTGTTCGACCTCAAGGAACCCAGTATGTTCTCCTTATTCTTTTTCTTCTTTCTTACCTTTTTGGTTGCTTTATAACGTGTACCCTTTTATTTTCCTCTGGGTTCCCTTCTCTTTTTGGCACTAGAGCAATCCGCTCTCGTTCCTCCTTTCTACCCTCTCAGTTTCCAACTTACCCATACCCAACTTACCTCTTTTCTCCTCTCCCCACTCTGCGCTAAAAAAATTTATCTATCTAAATCCGTTCAAACAGCTCCCGTCCCACATCCCCTACTCTTAACGCTCATCCACCTTACCGTCGAAACAAGTTCCTTCGCCGCTCCCGACGTTATTAGAGTCTGGTGTATGCATTCCTTTCTCGATACAGAGGCATCTTGTTACGCAAACGTTCGCGGGATGTTTCGTAAAATCAGATGAGAATCACTGGGTGCTGATGATTTCTTGATAGTCAAATGAAAACTGAGGGCGAGTAGGAAGTCGGCAAGGCCGGGTACATGGAATCAGTATGAGAAGGGGCAGAGGGGGAGGAAGAACATGAGGAACCAAACTCGCTGTCTGTCCTACCTCTGCATTCACCACTACATCCGATATTCTCAATCTTCCCTCATATTATTAGCGGTCTCATCCTCCTTCTCATACTCCTTTTTTCCAGTTATCCCACTCCTTCACCCAGCCCTGCACGTATCCACCTATCCTAACGTGTGAACCAAATCCGTTGTGACCCAGAATCATTTCTTACCATGAAGGCTTTCGAGAACAGTCTCGAAGGATAACGGGATGTGAGCAATTCGGTGTTTTTATGCCTTCGTTCGACCGCGCGGTTTTATTTCGTTGCTTCAATTGCTTGTGAAAGTACATATTACTGCGGAAGTGAGTATTGGTTAGGATTGTGCAGGCGAAAGGGAACAGGTACAAGTGAGTGATCCGGAGTCTCGAAGAAATGTGGTTGACGCTATGGACACCAGATGTACCTAAGATAATTCTTATGATGTATAGGTGGATCCATGCCGTTTTCTCTTGTCTTTTTTTCTCTTTCCCGTTGTTTTTACTTCATTGAATTCATATTTCGGTCTACTTATATTGAGTACGATTGCTTTTACGGTCGTTTTACCCTTTCATTCTTTATTTGACTATTTTACCAAGTCTAGAATCAGACACACGGCATACAAAATTTAGCGCAGATGTTTGCGCCTCGATTTGCCCGTCATCAACAGATGAATTAGTACACCTTAGCATGAAAAACTGCATCCAGTATGATATGTATCGCTGGTAGAAATTTCCTTGCTTGAACTGGATCTTACTTTGTTGAACCCTTGAATTGATAAATGTACATGAAATATTCCCAAGATCGGATGTACCTACTCCTTTATTAGATTTAATAGACTCCTCCTCCTCCTCCTGAATATAGGAATTATTATCATTACCTTTCAATAGATCTTGAGCCTTTCTTATATACACAGCATGCAAGTCGAAAGGTCAAACCCTCATCACTCAAGACTATCTTCCCCAGCCATTGTAAGTCTGTCGAGAAAAAATTATAAATGGCTAAATAATCTAAATCAGTTGGGGCCTACACTAAATATCACATAAAAATTTGTCCAGGATTAAGATGACTACTCAGACACATCTCTGATGTAACATTTTGTGTCAACGTCTATGGTATATGCATTGACTCCATCAAACTGTTCAGCTGGACATAGTTTCCATTATAAAAATATAGATCATAGATATCATGATCAGTTGGATTTATTTCAAACAACAATATGTGTCTTTTCGAGCAAAAAGTGCTAGAAACTGAATGGCGATAATAATGTGCGAACAATCAAAGCTAAACTTTATACCATTTACACTGCTAGGGGTCCACAAATCTTTTTCAGAAAAGAAAGAGATAGAGACTTACTTTCTAGACTAGCAGTTGAACCAGAAAAGATTCAGTGTTCCACTGTATGGTCATACACCACTTTCTGTATCCCTTTCCCCATAATTCCAGTAGAATTACATAAATTTTTCAATGTAACTTGTCTGTAATTCTAATGTGATTCAAAGGAATTACAGAAATTTGCGCCCAGTGCATGATTTTTGCTGTATCCTTACAGTAGATATACTGAACATACAGTGAATACAAAATGAGGCTGGGTTCAAATCCTTACTGTAATTGATTTTACATTACTACTTAATGTAATCATCACAAGGTGCAGTTGTTATTGAAAGCCTCTCTCCTGTGAGTTTTCAAGAAATTACTGATTACTTAAAAATCAATTGACCTAGTTCAGAGCATTCAATGAAAATTCTAACTAAATAAGACTGACTAGATTGGTAACTAATTGAAATTGATTGGAGTGTTAGGTTAATAAGAATGTTAGGTTAATGGAAAAATTCTGGCAAGAAGTGGTGAATACATCCTAGAAGAAATAATTTGAAAATAACCCTGGCATATGTTAGGAGGAGGAAGAGGAGTAGTTTATTAACTGGACTGGTCCAACAAACAATGAAAACCTCTTGTCATTGTTTTCAAATGAAATATTTGTCCATAAATCCCATATTCTAGTGAGATATCCCAAATTTGAAGGCCCTGTCTACTAGTATCAACAGATCATGGCTAGAATTTTCCACTAAATTTTGTGCAATTCAGTTATTCAAAGCTGATATTCAGTGATACTTACATATTGGGCTAGTTAAGTACGTCATTCCTGAGATTTTCATCAGATCCACTTTGCGGAGCTCCCTTCCGTTTCAAGTCATACATTGCATCTTATATTTATTCCTTTTTCTAGCAATTTTTTGTTGCTGACTGAAGGCGAGACATGGTGCCTGGGATCTTGTAATTTCTGTGTAGCGTCAATTTTACTCCAAAGTTCCAAGCAATTCACTTTCACTGAACATAAGATTTATTGAGGGCGTATGTTCCATAAGATTTTTAGTAGTGGTATGTTGTGCTGTACTGTAATGTCATTGGGTTTCACAAGACAGTGAGGCGGATACAATATCGGTCACCATTGAAGGAAATATTAAGAACTAAGCTTGAAGAAATCAAGAAATTATGATGCTACAAAATTTCAAGGGGAGATTGAATGATTGAATAACATCATGAGTCAGAGGCTCACCATTGCACTGGACATCAAGTTCAGGTTGTCGTTGAATATTTAGACTCTCGTAGCTATCGGAAAAGTGAAAACTGCTGGAAAGAGTAAGGAAATTAAGTACTTGCTAAGTAAAACTTAACTGGCGTGAATCCAGCCCAAATTGATTTAACCTGAGGATTCCACTCGAGTGTTCATCGACATCTTTTGGTTAAGGTTATTTTTTCTAATCAAAAACTATCTATATTTTTCGAGTATCAAGTGGAGAAAAAAACTACGCGCACGCTCGACTTAGGTATCGCGTGACAATATGCTTTCTTCCGATCCAACCGACGCTTTCAATCGTATCTCTTGCAGTAACAACGTCGACTCGAACACTGGCAGGACAGCCATCTATTCGACATCAACTCCTCTTTGCACATCAACGTCTCTCTGTTTCTTGCCTGTATTCCTTTCGTCCCTCACTCCCCTGTGCACCTTCAAGGCCCAATCCCCCAAGTCCACGTATACGTTAGGGAACGTCACGTCTTCAAATCCCAACTTTCTGGCACCGTTACATTACCTCGGTTTTCGGGTAATTGAGGTTTTCCGTGTCATTACCTCAATTTACCTTGATTTATCTCTACTTACTCAGTCTTACTTTAGATTACCATTACTTATTACTCATCCTTACATCAACTATACAGATGTAGTATGAGTGTAATACACATACTATGGTAATACACTTTAAATATTTAGGCAGTACACTGTCATCTAAGGTACAAAAAACAATGCGGCATTGCTGTCAGTATTGTGATACCTAATATAGTGATACAATAGTGACTACATTGTAACTGGGTATACATAAGTAATCTATGCTATTCAATTCAGCTCTGGACTCACCTTTAATTTTTTCACCGTGTCATTGTGCAAAGGACGAGCCTCAGTACAACATTGGAGAGCACCATAGAGTGGGAGTCGGACTTAAGAAGTTCATGTGTTCGCGTTTTTTGCCGCATTTAGCGTAAACATTGCACGTGATCAGAGGTTGAAGCGGAGCTCAAAAAAAAGATTATGGTACGATGCGCGCTTAACTCTTTTCTTTTAATCTCCACCATTGCCAACGCACTGCCCACTTCGCTTCATATGCCTCTCTTCCACCAACGACTACCTCCCACTTCTTGTGCCCACTTCTACAGGCACACTATTTCTCTGTATTGACTTGTGCTGGTCTTTTCTTTTTTCTCATGTTACTCAGAGCTCTCGCAATTGATAAACTTTAATCTGGTTCGGACTGAGCTAACTTTGTTTTGGAGACATGTTAATTTTTTTTGAGTTTGATGCACTTTACAGGGATCAGGAACACATCGCAGCAGTGTAGTTTTGTCGTTGGAAGCCTCGGTATTAGAGGTTTGTGCATGCTATTTTTCCGTGTTGACTTGTACTGACTCTTTTAAACTTTCTTCTAGTTTGACGAAGTGGAGCTATGTTTGGAAATAGAGTAGTTGTTTCAATAGGAACTTTGTACAGTAGCATACTCATGTTGTACATACTCGTAATAAATCTCTTTTGCTATATTGCTATATATGTTTGAATGAGCTTTTCTCATCATTTCTACTCTATTAAACTATGTTTATATTAGAGGTGATTAGCAACAGGCTTTGGATGTCTCCGACTCGCCATTTTTTGTAAATGCTCCATAACCAAAGCTTAGTAAGAAAATTCATCGCTGGTGCCAGTCAAAGTGCGCAGATCCCTCTGTTTGCTATTTATGCTCTTTACATAGGAAGCTCTGAGAACAGAAGAAATATAATTTCTTACGAGGGACTCACATTGAGGAGAATTGAGGGCATCCCCGACTCCGAACAAAGAGAGGAGGAGGGACTGTCGAACTCAAATGCAATGCCGCACTCATCCGGTGTTCTTTAGGAAAAATAAGACCCACGCTACAGCGGAAACCCAAATTTAGAAGTTCATATGACCTTGATTTCATTGTGTTTAGGAAACGGGGTGTCTCATCCGGGACATTTTGGGAAAGTCTTCTATGCCACTCAAATCCCCCGTTCATAGGTAAGCACTGAAATCAGATGAGTGGTTCTCGTGTCTTCCTCTCGTGTCTTCAGTGAGTTTTTCCTGGGTAAGTTTGTCCCATACTCAAATCAGATAACTGGTGTAGGGCCTGCTGGCGCGGCACTGCCCGCTACCTCAACCCATTCCTAAAGCCTCCCATAAAGTACTCTTTATTTGTACCCTCAGAAACATAATATAATATAAACTTTTTTTGAGTAACGAAGTTATGTACTAAAACCCGTAGTCTGTGCAAGGGATTGGGACCTTGCTTAGACTCAGACATCAGGAAAAAATCAAAGTGTCTACAGAGCATATCATAGTCTGGGTAGCAATAATAGCTTCGTAGTAAGGTCCCCCTTTATCAGGCGCTACATAGCACTTGTAGCACCTTGACATCACTTGATAGCCCTCCGCCTGTCCTGTATAGCATACATCTCCTCTGTAGGATACATTATACCACGGAATTCAAGTAGAGGTTAGAACTTAAATCCTAAACACATTCAAGAACGAAAAATGCAAATAAATTGGTATTCTACTTATTAAACATATTGAGATACACTACAACTAGAAATTACACTGCTCCAAACAGGTCACGGCCTGACATCTACCCTCATCACCCACATCACTGCGACACCGCTCTACCTCAACCACCTTCAGAACCTGTATCACCTATGCAACTCGGACCTATGAGGTAGGCTGAATATCGGATTTCGAACTGTTGCGTAGATACTATCAGTGGACAACCTAAAACTAAGTAATAAAAAGGACTCACCGTGCTCGTGCATACACCCATGCCGAAGTCTTCAGCTGTCAAAGATAGTGTTGCAACGGCTAGGTGTGGCTTGGCTCGGCTAGGCTCGCAGTCGGCTACAGCTTAAATTGGGTTACCAAGCCGATTTAATCATGTGGCTCGGCTCATCACACAGCTGGCTAGGCTCAAGCCATGGCTCGAGCCGGTAATTTCCTCAAAATTTCAGTACTTAATTTCTGAGCATTTTGGTCTTAAATACAGCTGAGGATAGTGTGATCATATATAAAATTATATTGAAATAATAAAAAACGGTGATGAGGCTAGTTTTAAATAGTCTTGGAACTTAAAAAATCGCTAAAAAGGCTTTGAGGAGAACGTGATGAGACGTGATGTGATGCCACGTCACTGAAAAATTACCGATTACCGTTCAATTATTATTATCTCCGGCTCAAGCCAGCTAAAGCGGCTTTAAAGCATAGCCATCAGCCGCGCCGGTAATTTTGAGCCACTAAGCCGATCACATGTAGCGGCTAGCAATTTTTAGGCTCGGCTACACCACAAAAACTGACAACAGAATATTTCGAAAAACCTACTTTATATCTTCTTTTTTCAAAAACAGCCCAATATGTTAGCACTATATTACACCCTTTTCAAAACAGCCCAATATATCGATGATATACCAGGCCATTACCAAAACAACATAATATTTTTCCAATATCTTGGTCTGTTTTGAAAACAATGCAATGTATCAAAAAAGGAGGCAAGATATTTCCACAACAATGCCAAAAATTGCTCAGTTTTCCGATATGCCGCATACTTATGAAAACAATAAAATAGTTCATAGATATCTTCGTGTGTTTTCCAAACAGTGCAATGTATCAACAAACGAGTCAAGATATTCAACAAGCAGTACAATGAACAATACAATGTGCATTGTCTAATGAGTTAAATGTACTCCAGTATGTCCTCTTTTTCATTTTAATAAGTAAACTTCTAAATGTTTGTAGGTTTGCTTGTAGGTTTTCTCGGAGAAGAAACTCGTTACTAGAGTATGGTATGAGGGCCCATCGCTGTGTTACATGTCCATATGAGGAGCCCGTGTTACTGCAGCACATAATGCCCTTTTAGCCTAGCGGAATTTGTCGCGTACCAGTGACTCTACGGTAAAACGGAATATCCCCCAGGCCGAGAGTTCAAACCCCGGTTATACCAAATTTCCGTGAGCCTAGTAACAAAGTTATAAATCTCGCTCTATTGAGAAATTAAGGTAAGTCGTAGTCCTACAATTTCTGATTAAGGCCTTCACAATTAATGAATCGTATTTTATACTACTATCATACACTTAATATACTCATTTTTGTCATGTTCAACCACTGTACATGCCAACACTGACTTACCTGACATCCCCCGATTTTCATTTCTCCTGCATACTAACACTTCCACTAGAACTGCGTGAATCGAAACTTTTATTGGCGGATATAGCTGTGTTCCAACACGCATAGTTAGTATGTTGAATACTAAACGCGGCCCTAGTTCTGAGCTAGTTAGGAGCATGGGTACGACTGTAATAACGCAATCGTGGTCGGCCATTGTTGCCAGTAGGTAAGTAGATACCTGCTCAACAACCGCACAAGGTACGGTTACATAAACAAGTATTCTGACGAGCCGAGGGTGGTTAGTTTGTGTTTGCTCAGCTCAAAAATACCTAGGCTACCAAACTCATGCTAACATGGGTACGAAGTCCGACCTTCCGTTTTGCAGACGGAGCTCAAGTAAAAGATATGAGAGTACTGGGAGCACGGAAACTAAAGTAACTAGGCTCACTACAAGACGCTCGTCATGTGTAATAAGGCCGTAAACTAGAGCCCCCGTGTAGACTAATAGATCGTGGACTAAGGTAACGTGCCGTTATACTCCCAGGATGTGACTGACCTGGTTCTCGACAACTTTGTCTACTAACCTCAATGATGATACACTTATACATTCATATATTTAATAAACGAGTAATTTTACGTATAATTAGATTCATAGAAAAGTAATATGTCTAAGAGTCTATCACTATACTGATACGAAAAAGAGCCTCCCCCTTAACCTGTAGCTGTGAACTATTTGATAGACCTTGATAAAATGGAACTACGACCTGAGCTATTCGTTCTTAACGGAGTTATACTGAGACTACCTCTTCTCGAGTATTTACTGCTCCAATCCGGATCGTTGGTCGAAGGTGTGTTGAGCCTCAGACTCTCACTCGTCCCACTACTAGTCTAAAGGCTCCTCCTCCTTTGTCTAAACCTCCTGAACCTCAAACCTTCGTTCAGCCCGACCAGAAGTAGCCTCTATCTATGACTTCTCCTTAAACTCGATCCAGGTCTCCTACCACTCCGTAGCCTACTACCTCTACTGTTAAAAATCATATACAGTTACGAACAATGTGCTTTACTGATAAACTAATAACTTTTACAATGTTCTTTTATGATAGTCAGATAGCACATAGATAGTTCTATAAATCGTACGTTTGTAATGTTCCAAACATATGTAAGTAAGTCGTCCTTTGTAAACTCTCGGTATACTGGTTGAAAGGAAACGTTAGAAGTGACGAAACCGGTAAGGTAGAACCGGAAAATCTAGGTATAGAAGGTATTAGTTCGCCTGACGCTGAAGTCCTTACTCTTGTATGAGCTTTTTTAGAACTTGTAAGTACCCAAGGTGCTGATGTAGTTTATCTAGTAGTCGACCTTTGTAGAGGACTTATCAAAGTTCATACTATCGTATCGGATTAAGAGGCATCGACATACTTTACTTAGTTATAGAAAATTAATTATGTCTCTCACCTTTTCAAAGAATGATAGGGCCTTCACTAACTAGCTTTAAACGGTAAGCTCTGACATGTAGAGGGAAGTAGGAAGGGACGAATGACTACCAGAAGTTACGAACTTGGGTCTTCACGCTTCTTAAAGCTTGTGCTCGGAGTAAGACCAATACAGCCGAGCAACAATGTTTTTGTACCAGTATTTCGTTCTGAAGGTAGAGCTGGAAGTAAAGAAACTAAGAAAGGACTTTCAATAGGGTTAGTTGTTGAAAACCGGTTGGAGCGAAGAGACGATTGCCATGTTAGAATGAGAGGGTAAGCACAGAACTCGTTTTGCTACGTTTGTGGCTGTTTCCACGAAAGTTAGGTAAACGTAAAGCTCCCGCTCCTAGGGATCAGCGAAACCGACAATAAAGCTCCTCCTCGAACAGCTCACATCCACTTGTACCTAGTCCCTCTGCGAACAGTGTTTTACCTGTGTCTAGACTTTCCCTATAATCATTAAATTTATCTTTTCATTAAAATCTCCATGGACGAGGAAGCCTACTCGAGAACAGCCTAACCCAGTCAACGCTAAGACACGCGCCCTCCTGGTTTTGTGACAGAAGACAGAGTAAAACGCTGACACTAGAGTAGAGTAGAACGTTGCCACTATAGCCTTTACCTCGGCCTTTTCCTGGTAGTGCTCCCCGGTCAAGTCGTAAACTGGTTCCGAGTCCTGATGGTAGGACCGTAAGTTAAACGTTAAACGGGCTGCAAACTAACTAAAGGCCTCAATTTCGACCCCCTCACTCGTGCTATAGTAGCCTTGATGCTCGATTACCTAGCCTACACCTGTTTTCCAATAATCTTCCGAGGAGCTTCGACAGTAGCAGACAGCCTCCCAATAATTAACACGAAGCCTGGTATGATCTTCTGTATGAACTCGACGATGAGGTATGTCGTCCAAAATTAACACGTCCTCGGAACCCCTCGAAGACTATTCCTCGTCCCACTCACTGAACCTGAACAGGACACAGCTGGCTCAGAAGACGTCTACCAAGCAACGGCCGAAAAAACGGAGGCGCCTTAGCATCACCGAACTAACGTGGTGAACCCTCGAAAAGCAGTAGTCATCTCTTTTCTACGAGTCTTAGTGACGAACTAAGGCTCAGGTCCAAAAGCTCTCGCCCCCCGTACCAACTTTCTTACTTTCTCGTTTTTTTTTTAGCTTCGTATGTAGACGTTCATCGCCGTGTCAAACTGCATCTAGGAACGTAATTCGATTATTAGTTGGGATAATTCCAATTTAATGAAACTTTCACTGCTATCCTGTGACGGTCGAACTATTTACCTATAGTTATTTTTTACAA
>ML179818.1:31525-48652 GCA_004369135.1 Dendrothele bispora CBS 962.96 | reverse complement strand
TGTACCTATCATTCTATTATGGCCCCGTAGACATTCTGGAACCGTCAAAATTAAACAACGGACATATGCGAAAGTCCCAAATCCGTCAAGCCATGTCATCAAGCAGCCTATGACAGCCCAATAAATTTGTTCTCATCCGTCATCAATGATTCGGCTCAGAGTTTCGATCAAGTGCACTCATACATCCGTTTGTGTTCGTACCTTCTCTAGAATTCTTCGAAGACATACGGCCTGATTCCTCCATACGAAACAATACAGCGAAACAATCTCCTTAAATACTTATTCTTCGTGTTCCTATGGATTGTCTCTTATTTTGAACCTCGTTCTTGTCGATTTTAGTAACGTGGAAGACCGAGTTTACAGCGTTGAATGACAACTTTTCTCACTGTCCAAAGCATACACTACAGGTTCCAGGTCTCACGGTCGAAAAAGGTTAATGCTCCTGCGGCTTCTGACGCGGAATCTGTCTATGTACCTGATCCGTGTAGACTGAGAACGATCGAAGCCGCACTAAGAGTAAAGATTTCAATCTTCAACGTTCAACATGAGCACTATCTAAAAGTAATATGCGTTTTTGTCGTGTCATGTCTTTGTCTTGACTTTCGAAAATCACTGGATAGATCTGAATTTGTTTTCATCCGTCTCCTGTCTAATATTTCGTTTTACTGTTCCCTTCGAGAAAAAGTTGATTATTTGTAGATCCCACTTGATACTGACCACGGCAGTCACGGAGACATTGTCAAACCAAAAAGGTACCAAAATTGCCGAACAGATACCTGTCATCAAAGCTAAGGACGAAGCTCAAAAAGGATCACCGGCACTGTTGATCTTGGAAGAACCTTAGTGCCTGAAGAAAAAATCTATTTCAGGTTCGAGTGAGCATGAACAAGTATAAAATGTGCACTTTCCGAGCAATCCTACTCAAGACATCCTTGCTTTCGAGGGTTTCTTACTTACCACACCACAAACTTTCTTGTTCACCCTCATTATCTCAAAACTCAAAATGCACTTCTTCTCCGTGATACTTGCTGCCTTGCCTTTGGTTGTCTACGGCGTACCCCAACGTGCTCCGACTACGAGCCGTACCGTAGGACCTGCTCCTACGACTTCGAACACGGTCAGGCCGACGCCCACCCCTTCCAGTACCATAGTAGTGACCCCAACGGCTTCGAATTCAACGGTGTGTGCTTGTCGAAATGACATTGCTAAGTTATGTGCTTACACGTCTCCGTCATCTATGAATTAGATTGCTCCCACTTCTACAGCTGCCCCGGAACCGCCAGTGTTTGAAGTAGTCTTCCGGAACTTGACTGCTGCCATCAATGCTCCTGGTTTCCTGACTTTTACGTTAGTGGATACTGTTGCAGGTAAGTATTGTATATTATTCTGGAACTACTGGAAATCTGGTTAATGTTCTCTCAAGATTGTGAATCCTTCTGTAACAGTGTTGAAGGCTGTGTGTTCTTAAATGGTACGTTTTCAAGAGCATTCAAGTCCATCTTTATGGTGATATTGATCTCATTCTACAGCGTTCAACGATGTCAACGGGAAAAATACAACTCTTTTGACTTGCTCCGTTTATGATACCTGCCACAATGCTACAGAGGCTACCAATGTTGGAGGACAAACCGAGCCAGATGGTAGTGTTAATTTCATTAGGAACAGTACTGCGGAGTGTAAAGCTTGATACATTCATATCTCGAGAGTCTATGGACACTCCAATCTGTCAAATAACTACTTGACTTTTGATCTCTATACCTGGGAAATAGTATGGCAATATACTTGTTGTATACACCAAAACCTCATTTTAGATTTAGTAGTATGAAGTCCTGTCTGAATCACTGCAGGGACGCATCTCCAACACAACGTCGTGTATAAATTGACTTTCTGGAAGAACGTAGGTTGAAGTATATCCAAATTTCTGGGACACATAAATATAAGTATAGAAATACTTATCAATCGTATTAGAAATCTCTCACTCACATCACCTGTTTTACTTCCTAAGACCCCCAACACCTGAGTATTGTTCCCGTGAAACCATACCATTCAAATTCTTGAAGACAATGATATAGTTCCCGGTGCTCGTCCTGCCATGACTTGCTCATAATTGCCTGGCCGCCCTGCACGTCCTAACCCCCTCTAGAAGGACCTACTTCTAGATTATTACTATCGAAGTAGAAAGATCGGATCAGAAAATAAATGAATAAGTAAGATCACATTGTTCTTCTGCGGTCTCTATCGATATGTCAAGCAAGTAGGAGAGGCAAACACATGTTATACACCAGGAACACTCGATCATAGGAACTATTCAAGAGTTTATGTATTTATCATGCACCATAGTTGAGTTACTTCATTTCAGTATAATGACTCCAAACTAGTCGACGTCAACTCTTTGTTACCGAAGCTAATTGGTGTGTACACTCATTAGCCTACACGTTATTACTTACATTGATTTGCTTGCATGTCGAATCATTCACTGTTCCTTTCCTTGGTTCGCGGTATGGTAGGGGGTCCTGATCGGAGAAACATATTTTTTAGATCTGGAGACCATACCATCCTCAAGCGCTCGCCTAACCTAATAAGACCTCGGGCTTCGGGCCTCTTGAAACCCCGCTCAATTCAACGGTCTCTTGAGTACTTGCTCCGAGTTCTGATCTCAGTTTACTAGGACCTACTAGGACCCACCTTGATACACAATCTCCAACCCGTTACCTATAACGAGCATGATCGCAAATTTGTATCGTTCCGGCAGTTCCATGGAGTCTGCCAAACTTTATCCGTCTTCTTCATGTCGAATTTCGAGGAGGACTTAACTTGTTTTAGTGTTATAGCGTTTCGAAACCAGTCAGACTTCTTAAGTTGGGAACTCGGTAAGTATCATTATGTTTTGACTTAATCGTTTCCTTTTTGCCGGTCCCGGCGGCTTGTACCCACAAGCTATTACGTTCTATCAGACTAAGACTATCACAGGTGCCTAGGCCAGAAGCGCTCATTTACCTAGGCAAACGAGCGCTTCTCCACTCAATCACAAAGGAAGCCCGGGTTCCTTTGACTAGCAGTTAATGCATTGTCTCTGTGCTTTGAGAAACACAGGTAAACGTATTCATACTTGCTGTACAGATATCCATAAATGCGTACCGTCGACACAGCTTTTGAGCAATAACTTCCGATCTGTCCACAAGAAGTGTGGCGCAATCGACGGAACTGCCACTTCCGTACAGTTCAACGAGCTGTTCCATGCAGACGATGGTTAGATATTATTAGATCGTCGTGGTTTTCAGCAATGAATCAAAATAATCCATTGCAGTTTTTTCTAAATCCGGAATTGTGACGTACACAACAGTATTCTCAGAGTGACCCAAGGCGCACTCTTTCTCCTTTTTTGTTAGGTGGTGATTAGCTGTTTTTATTGCCACACAAGTACCTTCCTTAATCCTCTCCGATCAACTGCTAAATTGTCTACTTTCGATATATGAAGTATGTGAAGCAATTCAGATTCTTCATGTCCTATAGCTCTTATGATAACAAAGGTAGGAGCCGAACTCTAAACGGCAACGTCTACTTGTAGGTCCATCAGATGGACGCCTGGCCAGTGTCCACAAAGGTTTATCGGATACTTTGTTCATCCGTAGCCTGCTTCAATCTCCATTGTCCAAATATATTCTTTGCGTAACGTATACTAGTATTCCTGTCCCCCTTGAGCTTTATAAGTTGCGTCTTGGATCCAGATAGAATCACTACAGACCCATCCTCTCGAGTCTCGACCTGGTTTTTTTACAATGCATCACCAGCTCTCTTTTACCACCAACAATGTCCTCGCTTGTCACTTCGATGGATTAGATATTGATCCCACTGGCAGCTATGGATATGAACATATACCCCGTAACTTTCATCGTTCCCCCGAGGGCGATGCACCAACCTCAGAGGGAACCGCTCGTGGGTCCCGTACTAGCTATCCAGTGTCCCCCGGCCATTATACTGTAGACCCTAGACTGGCGCAACCGGTGAGCATATAATCTAAATCCTTAGCTGTTTCTGAAAATTTGTTTCCATATTCAGTCCACTGGCAGATCCCATCGCCCATTGAGCACACCGAGTCACTTGAACACATCTTCACCCCAATCATTGACATTTGATGCTCGGTGTCAATCTCAAACTACCGAATCTCAAGGCGATGCTCGGAATGCACATATTGCTCATGCCTTGCGTAACTACTACAGGATTGAACACGAGCTCACTTTGCGAGCTCTCAGAGAACCAAGACCTGGGGAACGACCGGATGCAAGTCTACATCTGATGGCATCGTTGGCGATTTTCGAGAGCCCAAGTAAAGGACTCACCTTCAACGAAATTACTCAAGCGATCGAATATCGTTTCCCAGTCTTCAGGACAGATTCAAGATGGAAGGTATGGACTTATATGTGCTTAATCTAGACTGATTGTTGAGAAGTATCGTTTTCAGGAATCACTTCGCCATTCCCTCAGTGTCCAAGGAGGTCTACGTCGAGTGAAAAAGCCTTTAAACGTGCCAGGAAGAGGTGACTGGTGGATAATTGCCCCTGAAACCATGGGGCATAATCGAGAAAGAAGACGAGGTTCTAAATCTACTTTTGGTAACGAAATAGCGGACGAGCCTCTCGAATCTGATGGTGACTATGACACTGACGGTACTGGGTCTTCTCGCTCTTCTCTACCCTATTCTCAATCTCGAGAGGAAAGACGAAATCATCCATATCCTACCAGCTCGTACGGAAGGAGTAATCGTATGTCTAGTGTCTTATTTCTATCCCATAGCCGAACTGATCAAGTCCTCCTCCCTTGCTTACGCGCTCCTCAACCCGAACGATGGGATTCACAGTTATGCCCATACCTTCCAACACCGGGGCATACCACGGTCTACCACCACCTAATCTTAATAGAGATTATGATTATACAAATCCAGCTCCTCTAAGCGGGCCGTATACTAGACAGAATAATCATATGGTACCATCAGATTCCCTATACCCAAATCCTGAATATCCTAGTCATTCCCAAATATATCCAGACGCATCATCGAGAAGTACTTCCCATGGGTATGGGAGTAGTCATGGGTATTCATATTCCAACAGGAGAGGTCGAGGGCCAATATGACTTCACCAACCTTGTCATGTTTTTCTGTTTCGTTCTTTTTTCTTGAGGTGTATGTACATGACCACTTATCATTCTCGCTATTTGTCACTTAGATTACTACTTCGTATAAGCATCCCGATAATCCACTTCGCGTAAATTTTACAATGAGGACATATATCTATTCTAGAATCAGATTCATCCCCCTCACACCCTTTGCCGAAAGATATGCTAATTGGTCGTTGATAAGGACCACGGTCCGGCGACCATGGTCAGTGGTTTTTGAGTCTCAAGGACCACGTGACGCGTCCGAGCACGTAGAGCTGGGACGACAGTCACATACGGCGTATTTTGGGCGTACTTTTGCATATGTACTTCTAGTACTTATACAGTACAAATCTATTACCGGGTGCTCACTTTGCGAGGTCCAGGGTCCCCTACCTTGCGTTTCAACCAATCTTCCATCATGCCCGGAGCTCTCTCGACCATCCTCATCCTGCTCCTCGCAGTAGCTGTTGGTCTCTACCAAATTTATCTTTCTCCGTTTCTAGTCATGTATGGTCTCTGGCGCGATATCGAACCAGTAGGGAATGCGGACTGTTCAACCGTCCCAGAACTCAAAGCTTGCGAGAGTGGGTTACCTCTACCATTACTTTTCTGAATCCGTTTCAACTCAACTTCAACCAGAGCTTGTGTTACACCAAGCTACGGGTGTGGTCTATCTTGCATGCTCTACCCCGGAAGCGCGTCACAAGTGGATACCGGGTATTGGTCCATTCGAAGAAAACGCACACAATGATTACGTCGCTACGTATGATCTTTCCACTGGCAAAGTAACGCGTCTCAACTTTGTAAACTTCGATTTCGAACGAGGTTTTGCGTCCCATGGTATGGATGTCGTATCATCTGCTACCAACTCCGACGAAATGTTCGTGTACCTCGTTAATCACCGCTCTCCTCTTGATGGCAAAGACCCCAACATTGTGGGAGCTGACTCTGTCGTCGAGATATTCAAGACCAAGGTTGGAAGCAGTTCCTTGGTTCATGTCACCACTGTGGAAGATCCTGTCATCTCGACCCCCAACGACTTGATTGGATACCCTGATGGTAAGAGTTTCTACTTCACTAATGACCATGGCTCCTTCAAAACCGGTGCAGTGCGTTTTTCTTTGGCTTTTTGCGCACTCCTGAACTCACCATTTCCCCCCTCCCTTCGATGCAAAAGTTGCGTCTTCTACGAAACTGCTTCACTTCGATTGCGTCGGTTGGATACTGTCATGTTGAACATGGGTGTTCCTTAGTGGTACCAAAGATCCATGCCGCGAATGGAATCGCCAAGGCACAAAACAACACTATCTATGTGGCCTCTACAGCCGGGGCTGCTGTCTCGGTATTTGAAAGGCAGGAAGACAATTCCTTGGTTTTGACCGACGTCATACCCACCGGTACGCCTCCTTCAAGTTTCCCGCTCACACCAGTGTGTGTCACTGATGACAATCTTTATTAGAGGTGCCACTGGATAACCTGTCTGTCGATGCAAATGGTGCTCTCTGGGCTGCCGGTGAGTTTCCTTAATGTGAAAGCCTTCATTTTTTCTTTGACACAAGTCTATAGGCTTCCCCAAATCAAGCGCGATGGTCAAACACATGAAAGATATCACGATTCCATTGCCCACTCGTGCTGTCAAGATTAACATCAACACAGGTCCAGGTGCCTTTTACGGAGAGAAATACAAAGTTGAGAAAGTGAGTAATGCACGCTACTTCTATCACTGTCACGAAGATTAGTTTTCGTTCTACAGGCATTTGAAGACGATGGAACGATTGCTTCTGGTTCGACCACTGTCGCTTACGATGCCATACATAATCGTTTGTTCATTCACGGTAGCTATCTTTCTGACTGGTCGAATCTGCCTAAATTAATTCAACCTTGCAGGTCTCACTGCTCCCTCTCTAGTTGTTTGCAAAATGTATTTCAAGCATTTGTGTGACCGTTATGACGACGACCGCAACTACTTTCAGCCCCTCACCTGCTCACACTGAGTAGGTGAAAATTGGTAGACAGAAGATCTATAACTTCGAAATCTTTGATTATTTACCACATCCTTGGACAACAATGTAAATGATTCTGAATGTAAACATCACAGTCTGAACAAAAATCCTGTTGACATTCTGGACATCGATACCTCCCAATCGGACTTATTCCCTCTGCCGTGAATTGAGCTGCTGTAGTGGGGAACGGACACATGCGTGACATGCTTGTTGGTCAAGTTGACTAGATTGATCATCAAAAGTTGCGCTGCATCCAAAATCAACAATAATTTAAGAGAGTACAAAGGAGAAGGTAGGGTATGAAACACATAGCGATGTAAGGTATTACTGGCAAAAGATGGTGATAACTTCTGTATGTGCATGACTATCATTCTCGCTACTTATACTCTGGCCGCGCCCGCCTAGATTCCTACTTCATAACCATCCCGATAATCCTCCTCGCGTAGATTTTACATATATTTATTCTAGCTACAGAAAAAAAACAGAATCAGATTCAACCTTCTCCCCTTACATCTTTTGCTGAATGTTAGGAAATAGGTGCTTGGTCGACTTACCATCGGCCCGGCGACTGTTTGTTTCTGAGCTCAAAACTCAAGGACCACGTGAAGTAGTAGACCCTTTTCCAGCTACCAACACTGAACTGAAAGCGAAAGAGTCAGGATTGCTATATGTCAGGTATGTAACATATGACACTCATAACTTGTTGTGACAGTGCGCAGAATTATCTGCGTCCGAAGAGACTGCAAAGGCTGCAAATAGTCGTGATCATGTCATGGCATCAGCACGTCTTGCAGAATCTCTTCCCCAAGAATTGATTATTCTCATCGTCTCTCATATTCGCTCCAAAAAGGATTTACCACCGTCTGTCGCTCGTGGTCTTTTCCTGTCCAAAGCCGTCTCTTCTCTGATATCGTGATCAAGTGCCGGACCGGGGATGTCCGAGTCCAGCGTTGGATGAAACGTTTCCAATCATCCCTGCATATCTGTCGTGCGGTTACACAGATAAGCCTCTACGTAAACCTGGATAAATCAGTCCGAGAGTTACTCGAGGAGCTACCTAATGGATGACTTCCCGTAAGGATTATTTGCAAGATAGGTCTGCAATTAATGTCGGATGCATTGATAGCCGGGCAAGCGAAATTTGAAAATGGCGAAAATTGTCAAGATTTTGGTTTAGGGAGGGGGGGTGGGGGCCTCCCTAGACTGCAGATGCTGCAAAAAACCTCGGCTAGCCGGAGATATCACTGGTTCCGCTGATCGTATCCCGGACTTGGGTCATTAATTGCAGGTCGAGCTGCAAATAATTCTTACGGGAAGTCATCCAATGTCAAGAAGGTAATAGCTTATTATTGGAGACCAGAGCGTGTACGTACGTTGGAGAGGGTGAAGAACTTGGAGAGGTTCTCTCTGTACCAAGTCAATCAAGGTGATTTAGCCCATATCACCCTAGAGATCAAGAAGATGGGACATTTGAAGAGTCTAGACATTTCTGTCGATAAAGATGTTACATGGACACCTTCTTTACTGCCGGAAAAGGCCTTGGAAGGCCCGGTGAAGCTCAGGGTATTGAGGGTCATGGAATGTGCTCATCGGGCCTGGAATATAAACTCGACTGGACCCATTTTCGACTGGTTGTGCAGTCCTGTATTTGATCATTCGGAAGTCCAGATGTTGAGCTGGAAATACACTATTCGGGATCGGGGTTTGGCAGGTATCGAGACGGAGAGACTAAGATATCTTTTCAATTCTCTAAGCCCTCAGCTCGAAAGTTTGGTTTTAACGCTTCCGGGAGATTGGAGTGATTCGAATTCTGGAAAACTCAAATTGGATCCTTTGTGCAGTGAGTTGCTTTTTTTTGGTCATGTACGGTGGGAGGGCAGTTCTAAGGACAGTGCTTATGACAGATTACTTACTCGTATCGGCGGAAGCACTATCTAAATTTACAAATCTCAAAACGCTCGCGATCCACCCCATTTCAGATTGGGATATTGGTGTTTCGACTGGTATTAAAAAGGCTCTGGTCATCTTGGAAGCACTGCGAAAATATCCTGTTCACACGATTCACCTTTCCCTATATCTTGTCGCAAGGCTAATGGACCTCGAGGTCGTGGCTTTCAACACACTTTTCGAGTATTCCAGCAGCGATAAAATGCCTTCATTTCCCAACTTGAAGCGCTTCTACTTCCATTTATATACAAGTGATTTGAAGTTGGTGGCGGCGATGAAGGGCATCATGAGCGAGCTGGAAAAGCGGAATGCATGTCGAGATTCTCGAGCCTAGAATTTTCCGTGGATGGGTGAGTACACCGAGTTCTCCTTTTTGTGACTTAGTTCAGTGTATATTTATATTGCCATTATGCTTACAGCCCGAAGACGATTCTAACATTGGGCACAGTAGAGGGATTTGTTTGTAAATACTCAAATGTTTTAAATGGAATGGGAAGTCAATTTGTTGTCGTGTTCAGCTACCGATCCGAACTTCTCGATGCACTGGTCGTAACTCGCTGTACATGAAATAATTGCATGTCTCTGAGCTCAGAGATGATGTACATTCAGTGAACGTGATCCTCATGGATCATTTGACGAGAGGAACCTCAAGACGCGTCACTGATATCGGGGCTCTTCGCCCTCTATGTAGTATTATTACCTTTTACACAGATCTTAAATAATTCTTGCCAGCAATTCTGTGAGATAGTCCAGTGGGTCGTTGGTCTGCCAGTTGATATCCTCTGGTTGTGCTAGTTCCAGAGGTTAACTGGTCGGTCGGTTGGAGGCTCAACTTGGAGCGATGGCCCGCGGGCCACTTCTCCTTAAATTTCTACTTCGCACATCCTGATAATCCTTTTCGGGGTAACTTTTACAATGAAGACATATATCGATTCCAGTACTCGGGTTCGTCCTCCTCATGTCCTTCGCGATGGTGAACGCGGGCCGGCTGGTTATTCAGCACCACGTGATGTGATCAAAGACTACGGCGGGTCACCCACGTTCCTTTCAACTTCCGCCAACATAGGAAAGAGTCAGGATCGCTTCTTTGGTCTTTACCGCCGAATCTTCACTAGAGGCTTTGTTATATGCCAGGTATGCAATATTCAGTCCTCAAATTTACAACTCGTTAGGCTGATGTCGGAAAAAAAACTTTTGCAAGATAAGCGAGCCTAAGCGCTTATCAGTGCCGTCATCAGACGGCCTGTGTTAAGCGCTGATCACCGAGGCGTTGTGCCATAAGCGCTCCTCAGCACTCATCAGCACCGGCTGGTTGGCCATCAGACTCAGTCAGAATTGACCTTTAAAAGGACTTTTTCGCATCCAAAAAATCAATCAAAATTATTGTGTTACATATGTAAACTCAAAAGTACCAAAGGATTGAAGATTCCACCAATACAAACACTTTTCGGTGGGACTGGGTAAGAAAATGTATCGGTTTAAATGCCCGAGGTATGTTCCCACGCCCCTAAAACAGATATATCCGTGCTGATAACGGCGCTGATGCGGCTAATCGCTGCTGATCACGGCAATGATCAGCCGGTTATGCTGATAAGCGCTCGGACAACTTTCCGACAGACGGCGCATCAGAACCACTGTCTGCGTCTGAAGAGACTGCGAATAGTCATGACCGCGTCGCATCAGCATGTCTTGCGGAATCTCTTCCCGAAGAATTGATCATTCTCATCGTCTCTCATATTCGCTCCAAAAAAGATTTGCGTTCTTTTTCCACCGTCTGTCGTTCATGGTCTTTTCCTGCCCAAAGTCGCCTCTTCTCTACGCTTGCTATCGAGTATCCTTACGAGGTCAAGACTTGGATCATACGTTTCCAATCATTCCCACATATTTGCCATGCAGTTAAAAGGATAGATTTCTCCGGTTACGAACCAGGATCAAGAAAGTTAGCTCAAAAGTTACTCAAGAAGCTACCTAACGTCAAAGAGGTGATAACTGTATATTGGAATCCGGAGAGTGTACGTATATTGAGGAAGTTGAAGAAGTTGGAAAGGTTGTCTCTTTACGGAGTTAGTTATGGTGATTTGGCCAATATCACCCTAGGGATAAGGAAGATGGGTTATTTGAAGAGTTTAGACATTTCCGTCGAAGGGGATGTTACATGGTCACCTTCTTTACTGCCAGAAAAGACCTCGAAAGGCCCGCTGAAGCTCAGGGCATTGGGGGTTATGTTATATGCAGATACGGAAGAGGATACGGATGGATCGATTAGGCACATGCTCGACTGGTTGTGCAGTGCCGTATTTGATCATTCGGAAGTCCAGACGTTGAACTTGGTTTGGGAAGACATTTTTGTTTGGGATGAGAATCCAGGTGTCGAGGTAGAGAGACTAGGATGTTTTTTCAACGCTTTAAACCCTCAGCTCGAAAATTTGGTTTTAACGCTTCCGGGGGGTGATACATCCGATGATGAGCCTTCGGATGATTCGGATTCCGAAATACTCACATTGTCGGATGGTTCGGATTCTGAAATACTCAAATTGGATCCTTTCTACAGTGAGTTGCTTTTTTTTCATGTACAGTGAGAAAGCAGTTCTAAGGACAGTACTTATGATAGATTATTTACTCGGATCGAAGGCACTATCTAAATTCACAAATCTCAAAACGCTCACGATGCACCCCGTTCCAGAAGGGGTTGTGGAGTTCTGGACTGGAATTGAAAAAGCTCTGGCCCTCTTGGAAACTCTGCGGGAATATCCTCTTCATACAATTCACCTTTCCCTTGACCTTGTCAGAAACGTTTCTCTAACTAACCTCCCAGATCACTTGGGAAACCTTGTGGCTCTCAACAAACTTTTCGAGGAATCTGACAGCGATAAGATGCCTTCATTTCCCAGCTTGAAAGGCTTCTACTTCCATGTACATACAACTCGTTATCGGGATTCGGATTCGATGGTTAGGGCGATGAAGGACATTATGTGCGAGTTGGAAAAACGGGATGTTTTGCACGTCGAAATTCTCAAGCCCAGGTCACGGTATGATTGTGTGAGTACGAGTCCTCTTTTTTCTCTTAGTTCCGTGTATAGTTACATCATCTTTATGTTAGTTCGATTCGGATGATATTGGTTTTGCAGCTTTATCGCGGTGGTCGCGGTGTTTGTAAATGCTCAGATCTTTGTAGTACGGTACATTCAAACTTAGATGGTAGGAATTACAATGTAAATATGATCATTCGGAAGTCCAGACGTTGAGCTTGGTTTGGGAAGACATTTTGCTTTGGGATCAGGATCTAGCAGGTGTCGAGGTGGAGAGACTAGGATGTATTTTTAACCCTTTAAACCCTCAGATTTGGCTGTAACGCTTTCGGTGGGTGATACATCCGGTGATGAGTCGGATGATTCGGATTCTGAAATACTCAAATTGGATCCTTTCTGTGGTGAGTTACTTTTTTTTGGTGGGAGGGTGGCAGTTCTAAAGACAGTACTTATGTGTAAATAACTAATTAACTAGCTAACTAACTAACTAACTAACTATGATAGATTACTTACTCATGTCGGCGGAGGCACTATCTAAATTTACAAATCTCAAAATGCTCACGATACGCTCCATTTCAGATTGGTATATTGGTATTTCAACTGGGATTAAAAAGGCTCTGGTCATCTTGGAAGCACTGCGAACATCTCTTGCTCACACAATTCACCTTTCCCTATATCTTGTCGCAAGGCTAATGGACCTCGAGGTCGTGGCTTTCAACACACTTTTCGAGTATTCCAGCAGCGATAAAATGCCTTCATTTCCCAACTTGAAGCGCTTCTACTTCCATTTACATACAAGTGATTTGAAGTTGGCGGCAGCGATGAAGGACATAATGAGCGAGCTGGAGAAGCGAAATGTTTTGCATTTCGAGATTCTCGAGCCTAGGATTTTCGGTGGATGGGTGAGTGCACCGAGTTCTTTTTGTGACTTAGTTCAGCGTATATTTATATTGCCATTATGCCTACAGCCCGAAGACGATTTTGAACAGTGGGCAGAGTAGAGGGATTTGTTTGTAAATACTCAAATGTTTTCAATGGAATGGGAAGTCAATTTGCTGTCGTGTTCAGCTACCGGTCCGAATTTTCGATGCACTGGTCGCAAACTCGCTGTAAGTACATAATAATTGCATGTCTCTGAGCTCGGAGGTGATGTACATTTAGCAAACGTATCGAGGATCCTCATGGATCGGACAAAATCCATTCGACGAGAGGAACCTCAAGACGCGTCACAGATATCGGGGCTCTTCGCCCTCTATGTAGTAACATCTAGTAACATCTTGCTTAAATAATTCCAGAGGTTAACTGGTTTGTCGGTTGGAGGCTCAGCTTGGAGCGGTGGCTCACAGGCCATCTCTCCTTAGGTTGATAATCCTTTTTGGGTAAATGAAGACATATATTGACTCTAGTAGTCGGGTTCGTCCTCCTCATGTCCTTCGCTGAATATTAGCGCGGCTGGCTGGTTATTCAGCACCACGTGATGTGACCAAAGACTACGGCGCGTCACTACGCTCCTTTCAATTTCCGCCAACATAGGACTGAAAGTGAAAGAGTCAGGATCGCTTCTTTGGTTTTTACCGCTGAATCTTCACTAGAAGTTTGTTATATGCCAGGTATGCAATATACAGTCCTCAAATTTACAACTCGTTAGGCTGACGGTGCATCAGAACTACTGTCTGCGTCTGAAGAGACCGCGAATAGTCATGACCGCGTCGCATCAGCATGTCTTGCGGAATCTCTTCCCGAAGAATTGATCACTCTCATCGTCTCTCATATACGCTCCGAATCAGATCTGCGTTCTTGTTCCACCGTCTGTCGTTCATGGTCTTTTCCTGCTCAAAGTCGCCTCTTCTCTACACTTGCTATCGATTATCCTTACGAGGTCAAGACTTGGATCAAACGTTTCCAATCGTCCCCACATATTTGCCATCTGGTCAAAAAGATTAATTTCTCCGAGTACGAACCAGGATCAAGAGCTCAAAAGTTACTCAAGAAGATACCTAACGTCAAAGAGGTGGTAACTGAATATTGGAACCCGGAGAGTGTACGTATGTTGAAGAGGTTGAAGAACTTGGAGAGGTTGTCTCTTTACCGAGTCACTGAAGGTGATTTGGCCAACGTCACCCTAATGACTAGGAAGATGGGTTGTTTGAAGAGTTTAGACATTTCCGTCGAAGAGGATGTTACATGGACACCTTCTTTACTGCCAGACAAGGCCTTGAAAGGCCCGTTGAAGCTCAAGGCATTGGGGGTTATGTTATATGCAGATACGGAAGAGGATACGGATGAATCGATTAGGCACATGCTCGACTGGTTGTGCAGTCCCGTATTTGATCATTCGGAAGTCCAGGCGTTGAACTTGGTTTGGGAAGACATTTTTGTTTGGGATCAGCGTCCGACAGGTGTCGAGGTGGAGAGACTAGGATGTTTTTTCAACGCTTTAAACCCTCAGCTCGAAAATTTGGTTTTAACACTTCCGCAGGGTAATAGATCCGGTGAAGAGTCGGATCCTGAATTACTCACATTGGATCCTTTCTACAGTGAGTTGCTTTTTTTTTCATGTACAGTTCTAAGGCAGTTCTAAGGACAGTACTTATGATAGATCACTTACTCGTATCGAAGACATTATCTAAATTCACAAATCTCAAAACGCTCGCGATACTCCCAAATAGGTTTTTGGAGTTCTGGACCGGGATTGGAAAGGTTTTGGCGCTCTTGAAAACTCTTCGGGAATCTCCTGTTCATACAATTCACCTTTCCCTTGACTTTTGCAAAGACGTTCCTTTAACTGACCTCCCGGATCACTTGGGAAAACTCGTGGCTCTCAACAAACTTTTCGAGGACTCTGGCAGCAATAAGATACCTTCATTTCCCAACCTGAAAGGCTTCCACTTCCATGTGCATGCAGTTTGTTATCGGGATTCGGATTCGATGGTTAGGGCGATGAAGGACATTATGTGCGAGTTGGAAAAACGGGAAGTTTTGCACGTCAAAATTCTCAAGCCTAGGTATGTTTGCGTGAGTACACCGAGTCCTCCTTCCCCTCTTAAGCCCAGTGTATATTTACATTATTATGTTACAGTCTGATGGTTTTGCTGGTTCATTGCAGTGGTTGCAGTGTTTGTAAATGCTCAGATCTTTGTACTTAGTACGGTACATTACGTAGATGGTAGGAATTACAATGCAGATACTTTGCGTGAATCTACCATAGGGCCTTCGGCGCTTCAGCGCTCTCGCTCATGCAGTGACATTGAGTCCCGGGAACAATGGTGTATTTGGTCGCACTTCAAGGCGTCTCCTGGAAACCGGTGTTCAGTTCTTGGATCTTATTTGGTTAATAAATTCCTCTTCCAGTAGCCTAATGAGTTGTCAATTTTTTTGTCGTGCTCAGCAATCAACTATGAGGAAAAGTGGGCCAATGCGTAACGCGTGGCAATTAACGAGGCTGGGACAGGTGCCCATCAACTGTTGGCCAGGAAAATCAATGTCTTCTGGTCCAAACAGGTGACGGGCTTACATAAGCTTAAGGTTGTATGTAAAGACTATTCCTCCACAAACTCCCCGTAACCGATCCAACGAACTTTCAGTGCACTGGTCGTAACTCACTGTACAGTGTAGTCTCTCGGAGGTGCGGGCCGAAATTGAAGTTTTGATGTCGAGGCTTGGAATTATCAAAGAGCTCTGGCCAGAGAATAACATGTTGTGCCACAAATTTTATTTTCGACATGATACATTGATATGTTTTGTCCCCAGATCTTCAAGCACATCTAGCGAGACACCCACATCAGTAGTTTAGCAAGTTTATAGAACAGTATAGCACAGTATAGAGTACATAGCTCTATGTTCCCTATGTTGGCTCGGGATGCATAGAGGAAGGGGGGCATGCGTTTTCCTATACCGATGTATAGAAAATAACAAGCTCAAATATAATTCTCTCTATACTTCACTTATTACAATTCTATGCTGTCTATACTCGCAATTTTCATTCTATACGAAATCATTTTGCATTATATTCATGATTCGATAGAGTACAGGGATAGCTATGTATATAAATACCCCTAAGACTTCCAACTCTCAATGACATCCCAAATAGCAAGTCCAAACCATCGTAGCAGCAACACCGAACAGGTTATATGAAAGAAAAGGACAGTAGTAACAGACGGGTTATACTAATAAAAAAGACAACATCAATAAATATATTCATACGAGCTAGTGGATGAAGACATACCTTATGAATAGGAGATTACATTGGGATGAAACGTACCAAAGGAAGAACCCGGGTGACTACGCCTACACAACTTGAACTTGAAATCTGCCATGACGCCGTATGCCTTATACCAAAAAAAAAAGACAGCAACAACAGACGGGTTACTGGAAAAAACAAGACAACATTAATAAGTAGTATATCCATACGAGCCAGTGAAAATCAGGACAAAACGTACCAAAGGGAGAACCCGGGTGACTACACCTACACAACTTGAACTTGACACCGTATGCTCCTGTAAATCATCTCGCTAACGACCATTATTAGTGCTTGACAATAGGAGTATAAGATAAATTACTTACCGAGGAAAGCTACACTTGGAGAAGCTTTGATGACTGGGAGGGATGAAGGGAAAGGAGGTAAAGAAACGACGGGAAGTTGAAGTTGATCAACAAAAACGTTTGAAACTCCGCCTTAATCTGGTCACGTGACCGCGGCAATTAAACCTCCTGAACCGGCGGAGACTAGCGCGCTCTGGATGCTGCCTCGAAAATCTTGCGCCCTCCGAGTCTTGCACCAGACTATAATTCCGTGATAGCTTGTACAAAGCTGGACATATTCTCAAAGCTTACTGAAACATAGACTTATAAATAATTGATGTACTTCTAGATCTTGTGTAGTAGTACTAGTATGTTAACACTGGTTCAATGCACCCTTTGGTACTTAAGTTGGATTCACTTATTCAAGATTAATGGCAATGCACCTTCAGATGTAATGTTAGACTGAAATTTAG